>JAIEZT010001246.1:291362-320998 GCA_019594935.1 Periophthalmus modestus | reverse complement strand
CTTTTGAAGGGAGTTAGGTTCAGGTCTGAGCCAGAGACAGAGAAAAGAATGGTTTGAGAGGCGAGTTAAAGAAGATATTTTTGTTAGAAAGACAACCCGTCCTTAAACACGAATGGCCTGAGACTAATCTCGCACGGATCTACAGCTCTATGCTTAGACCAAAATAAACAGAAACAAAGAGAGACAACAGGCAGCAATTACAGGGTGAATAGGCTGATTAAAGGCTGAAACTATTAACATTTAGTTGTTTACAGTGTCAGTGTAGTTAGCTCCTCCTTTCAGACAGATATAAGGCAGTGTGCAGCAGTAAATCTGACCAGAACTGAAGAAGAGACTTGGATGAGCAGCAGCCAACGTCTTTACTCCTACAAAGATTTGTCCAGTTGACAGATGTAAATTTTGCCTTTTGCTATAAATTCAGACTGGGCGACTGAGGGATTAACAGATAGTCCGGGAGCATGGAAATTACCAGGAAAATTTGAATTTGTTCCCTGTGCATGTGCAGCTCAAGTGTTTGTGCTCGGAGATGAGAGGGTTTGGGGTCATCACATTCTGGTCAAAGGTCGGTGTGTTTGAGGATTTTTTGCAACGATTAAAGAACAGTAAACATTCTCTAGATAAGACAACTTACTTTAATATTACAACTGCTCTTTTATCCTTGGCAACACCCACAGATGACGATTTATATAAATTTCCATGATTTTGCATGAGGATTTGTAAAGAAAGAACTGGAAATCACCTCATGTCATTCCCTTATTAAGACAGCAGTCAAGGCGACATTAGGAACAATGGCTTTGGCAAAAACCATCTTCATAATCATATTTTTAGGACTTTTTAAAGGACCTGTTGGAAAATACATTCATGTACAGGAGTCCCAGACTTGGAGTGAGGCTCAGAGTCACTGTCAAACCACATACAGTGATCTGGCGGTGGTCAACAGTCAAATAGATCATGAACTTCTTGTGGCTGGAGAAAATCAGGACCTGACTGGAGGATTGGTCTGCACCGAGATGATGAGAACCCGTCGCTGTGGAGGTGGTCAAGAGGAGGAAAGATGAGGTATCAAAACTGGGGAAATTACCAACCAAACAACCAGTGGCAAACAGCGGTGCAGATGTGGCCCGATGGAAAATGGAATGATGACTATGCAAACAATGGTTTGCCATGTTACTGCATTAAGCTTTCTGTGGTGAAGACTCGGATGTCGTGGGAGAAAGCTCTGGAGCACTGCAAAAACTGAACAATTCACTGGTCTCACATGGACAAACCTGTCCTGGCTTCAAACGAAATGCAGAGAGAAGGGGTCAGCCTGGTGTGGATTGGACTTCGTTTCCTTGGAGACCAGTGGCTGTGGGTCAGTGGAGCTCCTCTTGAGTCTGAGACGAGACGGAGCTGGATCAGTGTCCAGTCCACAACCGCTGTGCAGCGTTAAACTCACAGGGACTGTATGAGACCAGGGACTGTGAGGAGGAACTCCACTTCATCTGTGAATGAGGAAAAAGTAAAAGTTTAGTTATGCAAGAAACTAAAATGAGTCTAGTCATAAGAAAAGTTTCACTATTATCCATCTTAACTCCTCACTGCCTTTTGGATGTAGATTATTTGATTATCTAGTTGCATCTCGTTCTTTCATACTACAGTTTATTCTATTTATTGCACTGCTGTGTTCAATATTTACTTCATAAATTAAATAAAGAAGTGTGCTCCTGATTAGCTCTTTGGCTGCTATGATTCTTGGGGTTGGAATTCCACATATGGACCTCGGTTCCAGATTGGCCCCTGTAACGGCTCTAGCCTCGATGAGCTTCATTTGTCTGGAGCTGGACACTGTGGGTGACGTCACACTTCCTTAGTCCCACTCCTTCATGCAATCTACGGTCAAAATATGCTAATAGTCCATAAATACTTTGAGGTAGACTGTAATGCTGCATCCAGACCAGGACATCAGGGTGTTTATGTGAAAGTTTTATGGTGGACGTGCGTCTTGCCCAAACTGCATTTTACCAGTGCATTTTCAAGCATCAGAGCGTCTGTCCTCAAATGCAAAAACGTTTCAACTAGAGCCATTCAATTAAAGGCGTCCAACACATTTATGACACTGTTGTAACAATTCTGCCTGTTTGCCCCTTGGGGGGTTCTGCTCCTGACCCTGCTCCTGACCCTGCTCCTGACCCTGCTCTTGACCGTGCTCCTATCCTGCTTCTGACCCTGCTCCTGACCCTGCTCCTGACCCTGCTCCTGACCCTGCTCCTAACCCTGCTCCTGACCCTGCTACTAATCCTGCTCCTGACCCTGCTCCTGACCCTGCTCCTGACCCTGCTCTTGACCCTGCTCCTAAACCTGCTTCTGACCCTGCTCCTGACCCTGCTCCTGACTCTCCTCTTAACCCTGCTCTTGACCCTGCTCCTGACCCTGCTCCTAATCCTTCTCCTGACCCTGCTCCTAACCCTGCTCCTGACCCTGCTCCTGACTCTCCTCTTAACCCTGCTCCTGACCCTGCTCCTAAACCTGCTTCTGACCCTGCTCTTGACCCTCCTCTTAACCCTGCTCTTTACCCTGCTCCTGACCCTGCTCCTATCCCTGCTCCTGACTCTGCTCCTGAACCTGCTCCTGACCCTGCTCCTGACCCTGCTCCTAATCCTGCTTCTGCCCCTAACCCTGCTCCTAACCCTGCTTCTGACCCTGCTCCTGACTCTGCTTCTGACCCTGCTCCTGACCCTGCTCCTGACCCTGTTCCTGACCCCGCTCCTGACCCTGCTCCTGACCCTGCTCCTGACTCAGCTGCTGACCCTGCTCCTGACCCTGCTCCTGACCCTGCTCCTAACCCTGCTCCTGACCCTGCTCCTGACTCTGCTCCTGACCCTGCTCCTGACCCTGCTCCTGACCCTGTTCCTGACCCTGCTCCTGACCCTGCTCCTGACCCTACTCCTAACCCTGCTTCTGACCCTGCTCCTGACCCTCCTCTTAATCCTGCTCTTGACCCTGCTCCTGAACCTAATCCTGCTCCTGAACCTAATCCTGACCCTGCTCCTGACCTTGGTCTTTACCCTGGTCCTTACCCTGGTCCTGACCCTGCTCCTGACCCTGGTCCTAATCCTGCTACTGACCTGGTCCTGACCCTGCTCCTGACCCTACTCCTAATCCTGCTCCTGACCCTGCTCCTGACCCTGCTCCTAACCCTGCTCTTGACCCTGCTCCTGACCCTGCTCCTGACCCTGCTCCTGACCCTGCTCCTAACCCTGCTTCTGACCCTGCTCCTGACCCTCCTCTTAACCCTGCTCTTGACCCTGCTCCTAACCCTGCTCTTGGCCCTGCTCCTGACCCTGCTCCTATCCCTGCTCCTGACTCTGCTCCTGAACCTGCTCCTGACCCTGCTCCTGACCCTGCTCCTGACCCTGCTCCTGACCCTGTTCCTAATCCTGCTCCTGCCCCTAACCCTGCTCCTAACCCTGCTCCTGACGCTCCTCCTGACCCTGCTCCTGACCCTTCTCCTAATCCTGCTCCTGACCCTGGTCCTGACCCTGCTCCTGACCCTGCTCCTAGTCCTGCTCCTGACAATGCTCCTAATCCTGCTTCTGACCCTGACCCTGCTCCTGACCCTGCTCCTAATCCTGCTCCTGACCCTGCTCCTGGCCCTGCTCCTGACTCTGCTCCTAACCCTGCTCCTGACCCTGCTACTAACCCTGCTCCTGACCCTGCTCCTGACCCTGCTCCTGACCCTGCTCTTGACCCTGCTCCTAATCCTGCTCCTGACCCTGCTCCTTACCCTGCTCCTGACCCTGCTCCTGACCCTCCTCTTAACCCTGCTCTTGACCCTGCTCCTGACCCTGCTCCTGACCCTCCTCTTAACCCTGCTCTTGACCCTGCTCCTGACCCTGCTCCTATCCCTGCTCCTGACCCTGCTCCTGACTCTCCTCTTAACCCTGCTCTTGACCCTGCTCCTGACCCTGCTCCTGACCCTGCTCCTGACCCTGCTCCTAACCCTGCTTCTGACTCTGCTCCTGACCCTCCTCTTAACCCTGCTCTTAACCCTGCTCCTGACCCTGCTCCTATCCCTGCTCCTGACTCTGCTCCTGAACCTGCTCCTGACCCTGCTCCTGACCCTGCTCCTGACCCTGCTCCTAATCCTGCTCCTGCCCCTAACCCTGCTCCTGACCCTGCTCCTGACTCTGCTACTGACCCTGCTCCTGACTCTGCTTCTGACCCTGCTCCTGACCCTGCTCCTGACCCTGCTCCTTACCCTGCTCCTGACCCTGCTCCTGACTCTGCTCCTGACCCTGCTCCTGACCCTGCTCCTGACTCTGCTCCTGACCCTGCTCCTGCCCCTGCTCCTGACCCTGCTCCTGACTCTGCTCCTGACCCTGTTCCTGACCCTGCTCCTGACCCTGCCCCTGCCCCTGACTCTGCTCCTGACCCTGCTTCTGACCCTGCTCCTGACCCTCCTCCTAACCCTGCTCTTCACCCTGCTCCTGACCCTGCTCCTGACCTTGGTCTTTACCCTGGTCCTTACCCTGGTCCTGACCCTGCTCCTGACCCTGGTCCTAATCCTGCTCCTGACCCTGCTCCTGACCCTGCTCCTAATCCTTCTCCTGACCCTGCTCCTGACCCTGCTCCTGACCCTGCTCCTGACCCTGCTCCTAATCCTTCTCCTGACCCTGCTCCTGACCCTGCTCCTGACCCTGCTCCTGACTCTGCTACTGACCCTGCTCCTGACCCTGCTCCTGACCCTGCTCCTGACTCTGCTACTGACCCTGCTCCTGACCCTGCTCCTGACCCTGCTCCTGACCCTGCTCCTAACCCTGCTCCTGACCCTGCTCCTGACCCTGCTCCTGACCCTGCTCCTGACTCTGCTCCTGACCCTGCTCCTGACCAGCCTATATATTCTGTTCCCTGTTCTATTTAGTTTGCTGGATCCTTGTTTTTGTGGCGGTTGAAGATGATGTAGTTTCAGCTGGTTCCTGAGTTTGTTCACCTGCTTTTTTAATGTGGAGGACATGCAGGCTCTGCTTCTGTTATTTAATAAACCTGTTTTGAGACTTTGAGTCAGGCAGTTTCCTTTGTGCTGCGTTTGAGTCCACTACACCCGTGAAAACCGCAGTCTGAACACAGCATAAGGCCTGAGAATTATTCCCTAGACCAGGGAACGGCAACTTTTAACACCCAAAGTGCCATTTGGACCCAGTTTCCATGGAAAAGAAAACACTGGATACAGCAAATACTTTTTTGATAACTAAAAAGAAGATAACACTGTATATATTGTTTTTTTTTTACCTTTACTCTTTGTATGAACAACTATAATATTTGCAAAATATCTTCATGAATATTTCCTTGACCTGGTTAATGGGCCTTCTGCTCCTGAACCTCTGCAGCGTCTGCATCTGTCGGTGCTGAAGTTTCATGTTTCTGCAGGACTGTAGCTGTCATCTGTGAGGAGTGAGCGCTGTTTGTTTTTGACATAGTTCATGGTGGAGAATAGCTGCTCACATAAGTATGTGGATCTGAACATCGACAGAAATCCAAATGTATATTTCTCAATAAATAATGACATTTTGGCGGATATACCAGCTTCCACGAGTGTAATGCTTATTTTGATTGGCCATAAATAATGAAATATAATTTCATTTGAATATTTCAACATCACAATAATTTTCCAATTTTAAACTACAATTTTAAAAAAGCAAAAGAAAAGAAAGAAATTTAAATCTGTCAATTGGACAAATCGTTGCAGGAGTAAAGACGTTTGGCTGCTCATCCAAGTCTCTTCTTCAGTTCTGGTCAGATCACTGCTGCACACTGCCTTATATCTGTCTGAAAGGAGGAGCTAACTACACTGACACTGTAAACAGATCATGTTAATAGTTTCAGCCTTAATGACCCTATTCACCCTGTAATGGACACCTACTGCTCTCTTTGTTTCTGTTTGTTTTGGGTCTAAGCATAGAGCTGTAGATCGGTGAGAGATTATGTCTCAGGCCATTCCTGTTTAAGGAAGGATTGTCTTTTCTAACACAAATATCTTCTTTAACTCTCCTCTCAAACCATTTCTTATCCCTGGCTCAGATCTGAACCTCACTCTCTTCAAAGGAGTGGTTAGTGGTAGTGAAGAGTGCAGTGAGTGGTACATTGGAGAAAATAAACAGACACTCTATAGAGAATGTACCGACACAAAGAGAGAGCAGCTCAGGACCACAGTCTGCTGTGCATCTACATCTCAAATCCACTAACCACTCTGACCAGAGTGAGGTTCAGATCTGAGCCAGAGAAACCCTAACCCTTTAAGGACAGAGCACATTATAGACCATTACAGCTCACCTAGACTTTTATTCTTTTTGAGCCATAAAAATCATGTTAAAGGAAGTATCAGCATGTACTGCCTTTTTTCACACCACACCACTTTCACACCTATATTTTACATATCCGTCCTTATTTTTCCTTTGATGCATCAAATAACACCTGTGGTCTGATTGGTCATCTTCAAGGGACAACACCAGCAGATTATTGTAATGACAGTAAAATATTTAAGTGGCCCCATGCTTCTGCTTTGAGATGCCGTTTGAATTTACACGATAGTAAGGTTGTGGAGTTACGGTGATGGAAAAAACACAACCACGAGTCTATAGGTGGAGATAGTATCCAAAGCTATAAGGTTCAAGAAGCTATTTTTGTTAGCAAGGACAATCTTTCCTTAAAGAGGAATGGGGGCGTGAGATACAATCTCTCACAGATCTACAACTCTGTCCTTAGACCCAAAACAAACAGGAACAAAGAGAACAGTAGGTGGCCATTAAAGGTTGAATAGGGTCGTTAAGTCTGAAACTGGAGACAGTAGCTGTTTACAGTGTCAGTGTAGTTAGCTCCTCTTTTCAGACAGATACAAGGCAGTGTCCAGCAGTGATCTGACCAGAACTGAAGAAGCTTGGATGAGCATCAAAACATCTTCACTCCTACGAAGATTTGTCCAGTTGGCAGATGTGAATTTCGTCTTTTGCTATGAATCAGACTTGGGCGACTGAGGGATTAAACAGATAGTCCTGGAGCATGGAAATTACCAGTAAAATTTGAATTTGTTTCCTGTGCATGTGCAGCTCAAGTGTTGTGCTCGGAGATGAGAGGTTTGGGGTCATCACATCCTGGTCAAAGGTCGGTGTGTTTGAGGATTTTTGCAAAGATTAAAGAACATTAGAACATTCTCTAATGATAAGAAAACTTACTTTAATATCACACTATTCTGTTTATCCATTGGCAACACCCACAGATGACGATTTATATAAATTTCCATATGATTTTGCATGAGGATTCGTATAGACAAAACTGATGTCATTCTCATATTAAGACAACAGACAAAGCGACATTAGGAACAATGGCTTTGACAAAAACCGTCTTCATAACCATGTTTTTAGGACTTTTTAAAGGACCTGATGGAAAATACATTAATGAAATGGAGTCCCAGACTTGGAGTGAGGCCCAGAGTCACTGTCAAACCAACTACAGTGATCTGGCGGTGGTCAACAGTCAAAAAGATCATGAACTTCTCATGGCTGGAGAACAGAAGCTTTGGACTGGATGGATTGGTCTGCACCGAGATGATGAGAACATGTCGCTGTGGAGGTGGTCAGGAGGTGGAGAGATGAAGTATCAAAACTGGGCAAATTACCAACCAAACAACCATTTGAACATACAAAGCGTTGTGCTCATGAATCCCAATGGAAAATGGAATGATTTTTATACAAACACTGTTTTGCCATTTTTCTGCATTAAGCTTTCTGTGGTGAAGACTCAGATGTCGTGGGAGAAAGCTCTGGAGCACTGCAAAACTGAACAATTCACTGGTCTCACATGGGACAAACCCGTCCTGGCTTCAGACGAAATGCAGAGAGAAGGGTCAGCTGGTGTGGATTGGACTTCGTTTCCTTGGAGACCAGTGGCTGTGGGTCAGTGGAGCTCCTCTTGAGTCTGAGACGAGACGGGAGCTGGATCAGTGTCCAGTCCACAACCGCTGTGCAGCGTTAAACTCACAGGGACTGTATGAGACCAGGGACTGTGAGGAGGAACTCCACTTCATCTGTGAATGAGGAAAAAGTAAAAGTTTAGTTATGCAACAAACTAAAATGAGTCTAGTCATAAGAAAAGTTCACTATTATCCATCTTAACTCCTCACTGCCTTTTGGATGTAGATTATTTGATTAACATCTAGATGCACCTTGTTCTTTTATTGCACTGCGGTGTTCAATATTTACTTTTTACAAATTAAATAAAGAAGTATGTAATATCTTTGCGTTTGTTTTTCTGTCACTCTCATGGGAGTAAATCTGCCCATATCACAGAGTCTCAGTCAGAGGTAAGTTCCGACCACAAGCCTCAAATTCTTGGGAAAACCTTTCTATTCCTGAGTTGAAAACATGGACTCAAGCTCAGAATCACTGAAGAACCCGTCATACTGATCTCTCCTTTGCCAATAGTCAGGACGACCAAAGCAGTATTTTAGAATTTTTGTAGTTAAGTGAATGTCTCTGAAGTCAAAACATCTAGCTCTTATGGACACACACTTAAAACTAGACTCACTAAGTTGTCCACACCCACAGAAATGTTTTATATAATTTACTCACTTTACTTATATATTTGCTTGAGGAAATGCAGAGCCAAAACTTCCACACTCCATTATTCTTGACATAGGCATAGTTTGGACATGCACAGAGGCCCACCAGCCACTAGGAGGCCCCGATGTACCACTACATTGTAGTACCACTGGTACACAGGGGAGTAAAGAGTGTGCTAATGCTTAATTTTAATTTTGTAATAAGTGAAAAAGACTTATTACTTAAGCAGAATAAATCATGTAACCTATCTCACAAAGAAAAAATGCTGCATCTGGGTCGAAGTCCCCTCTGCGTATGACAGACTGTCTTTATGTTCATGTAATTATTCATCACAACCATGGATCTATTAAAATAACCGAATAGTGAATTGCTGCTTAGAACTGTTGTGAGTTGGATTAGTGACCACCCATTGGTACTACAACGAAAAAGTCCCTCCTGCCCGAACAGATTTTTTTCATAGCTCAAAATGTAACTACAAACTGCCCATGTTTGGCTGACAGGGACTGACAGGGACTGACAGGGACTGACAAGGACTGAGAGGGACTGACAAGGACTGACAAGGGCTAACAGGGACTGACAGGGACTGACAAGGACTGATAAGGACTGACAGGGACTGACAGAGGCTGACAGGGACTGACAGGGACTGACAGAGGCTGAGATGGACTGACAGAGGCTGAGAGGGACTGACAGGGACTGACAAAGACTGACAAGAACTGACAGGGACTGACAAGGGCTAACAGGGACTGACAGGGGCTGACAAGGACTGACAAGGACTGACAGAGACTGACAAGGACTGACAGAGGCTGACAGGGACTGACAAGTACTGACAGGGACTTACAAGGGCTGACAGGGACTGACAAGAACTGACAGGGACTGACAGGGACTGACTGACAGGGACTGACAGGACTGACAAGAACTGACAGGGACTGACAAGGGCTGACAGGGGACTGACAGGGACTGACAAGGGGCTGACAGGGACTGACAGGGACTGAGAGAGACTGACAGGGACTGAGAGGGACTGACAAGGGCTAACAGGGACTGACAGGGACTCACAAGGACTGACAAGGGCTAACAGGGACTGACATGGACTGACAACAGGACTGACAGGGACTGACAAGGACTGACAGAGACTGACAGGGACTGACAGGGACTGACAAGGACTGACAAGGGCTGACAGGGACTGACAAGGATTGACAGAGACTGACAGGGACTGACAAGGACTGAGAGGGACTGACAAGGGCTAACAGGGACTGACAGGGACTCACAAGGACTGACAAGGGCTGACAGGGACTGACAAGGACTGACAAGGACTGACAGGGACTGACAGAGACTGACAGGGGCTGACAAGGACTGACAGGGACTGACAAGGACTGACAAGGACTGACAGGAACTGACAGGGACTGACAAGGACTGACAAGGACTGACAGAGAGTGACAAGGACTGACAAGGACCGACAGGGACTGACAAGGACTGACACGGACTGACAAGGACTGACAAGAACTGACAAGGACTGACAGGGACTGACAGAGGCTGAGAGGGACTGACAGGGACTGACAAAGGCTGAGAGGGACTGACATGGACTGAAAGGGACTGACAAGGACTGACAGGGACTGACAGAGACTGACAAGGACTGACAAGGGCTAACAGGGACTGACAGGGACTGACAAGGACTGATAAGGACTGACAGGGACTGATAGAGGCTGACAGGGACTGACAGGGACTGACAGAGGCTGAGATGGACTGACAGAGGCTGAGAGGGACTGACAGGGACTGACAAAGACTGACAAGAACTGACAGGGACTGACAAGGGCTAACAGGGACTGACAGGGGCTGACAAGGACTGACAAGGACTGACAAGGACTGACAAGGACTGACAGAGACTGACAAGGACTGACAGAGGCTGACAGGGACTGACAAGTACTGACAGGGACTTACAAGGGCTGACAGGGACTGACAAGAACTGACAGGGACTGACAGGGACTGACAAGGACTGACAAGAACTGACAGGGACTGACAAGGGCTGACAGGGACTGACAGGGACTGACAAGGGCTGACAGGGACTGACAGGGACTGAGAGAGACTGACAGGGACTGAGAGGGACTGACAAGGGCTAACAGGGACTGACAGGGACTCACAAGGACTGACAAGGGCTAACAGGGACTGACATGGACTGACAAGGACTGACAGGGACTGACAAGGACTGACAGAGACTGACAGGGACTGACAGGGACTGACAAGGACTGACAAGGGCTGACAGGGACTGACAAGGATTGACAGAGACTGACAGGGACTGACAAGGACTGAGAGGGACTGACAAGGGCTAACAGGGACTGACAGGGACTCACAAGGACTGACAAGGGCTGACAGGGACTGACAAGGACTGACAAGTACTGACAGGGACTGACAGAGACTGACAGGGGCTGACAAGGACTGACAGGGACTGACAAGGACTGACAGGAACTGACAGGGACTGACAAGGACTGACAAGGACTGACAGAGAGTGACAAGGACTGACAAGGACCGACAGGGACTGACAAGGACTGACACGGACTGACAAGGACTGACAAGAACTGACAAGGACTGACAGGGACTGACAGAGGCTGAGAGGGACTGACAGGGACTGACAAAGGCTGAGAGGGACTGACATGGACTGAAAGGGACTGACAAGGACTGACAGGGACTGACAGAGACTGACAGGGACTGACAGAGGCTGACAGGGACTGACAGGGACTGACAAGGACTGATAAGGACTGACAGCGACTGATAAGGACTTACAGGGACTGACAGGGACTGACAGTGACAGACAGGGACTGACAGGGACTGATAAGGACTGACAGGGACTGACAGGCACTGACAGGGACTGACAAGGGCTGATAAGGACTGACAGGGACTGACAGTGACTGATAAGGGCTGACAGGGACTGACAAGGACTGATAAGGACTGACAGGGACTGACAGGGACTGACAGGGACTGACAGGGACTGACAAGGACTGACAGCGACTGAAGAGGCCTGACAGGGACTTACAGGGACTGACAAGGACTGATAAGGACTGACAGGGACTGATAAGGACTTACAGGGACCGACAGGGACTGACAGGGACTGATAAGGACTGACAGGGACTGACAGGGACTGACAAGGACTGATAAGGACTGACAGGGACTGACAAGGACTGATAAGGACTGACAGGGACTGACAGAGACTGACAAGGGCTGACAAGGACTGACAGGGACTGACAGGGACTGAGAAGAACTGACAAGGACTGACAGGAACTGACAGGGACTGACAAGGACTGACAAGGACTGACAGAGAGTGACAAGGACTGACAAGGACCGACAGGGACTGACAAGGACTGACAAGGACTGACAGAGACTGACAGGGACTGACAGGGGCTGACAGGGACTGACAAGGACTGACAAGAACTGACAAGGACTGACAGAGGCTGAGAAGGACTGACAGGGACTGACAAAGGCTGAGAGGGACTGACATGGACTGAAAGGGACTGACAAGGACTGACAGGGACTGACAGGGACTGACAGAGGCTGACAGGGACTGACAGGGATTGACAAGGACTGATAAGGACTGACAGCGACTGATAAGGACTTACAGGGACTGACAGTGACAGACAGGGACTGACAGGGACTGATAAGGACTGACAGTGACTGACAGGGACTGACAGGGACTGACAGGGACTGATAAGGACTGACAGGGACTGACAGGAACTGACAGGGACTGACAAGGACTGACAAGGACTGACAGGGACTGACAGTGACTGATAAGGGCTGACAGGGACTGACAGGGACTGACAAGGACTGATAAGGACTGACAAGGACTGACAGGGACTGACAGGGACTGAAAGGGACTGACAGCGACTGATAAGGGCTGACAGGGACTTACAGGGACTGACAAGGACTGATAAGGACTGACAGGGACTGATAAGGACTTACAGGGACTGATAAGGACTGACAGGGACTGACAGGGACTGACAAGGACTGATAAGGGCTGAAACGGACTGACAGGGACTGACAAGGACTGACAGGGACTGACAAGAACTGATAAGGACTGACAAGAACTGATAAGGACTGACAGGGATTGATAAGGACTGACAAGGACTGACAAGGACTGACAGGGACTGACAGCGACTGATAAGGGCTGACAGGGACTGAAAGGGCACCTACAGCTTTCACAAAGGTGATTTTTACCTATTTTCAGATCATACATTTTTTCTTAGCTCAAAATCCGTTTGTCGCCTTAAAAACGCTTTTAAATATTTAGCTTCGGCTACGCTGTATGTCGCTCTAGCTAAGCTCAAACTCTGAGCGGTCACATGGTGCGACATGAACGATGTCGTGACTGTCATGAACAAGCCTCAGGTTCAGAAGGTCCTGGAAGCACAAACATTAGTCTTTATAACATGTAATTTATTTATTATCCTCCTGCCTCCTTCGCGGCCGCTCACTCTCATCCCTCAAACTCTCCTGGGGGAGTAGCTCAACTGCACATGGTCCATGGGCGTGGCAGATGTACCTAGTCTAAAGTCTAAACTGACGACATGCTTCACTGAGCAACTGACGGCCATGTTTAGACCCCGGGGCTTGATCACAACCAGCACCAAAGATTCAACCTTTGACCTCCACTTGTGTGCTTACAATACAGTAAACGATGTGCTCTGAGAAAACACCACCATCGCCAAAACCTTCAAAAATTTTAGTTACTTTTTTTTTTTTTATGTGAAACAAAGTTGGAGTTATTTTGAGTGTGTTTTTGTTTGCACGTTCCACATGTGCACATTCATCGTTCTGATGCTTCAGTGAGAATCTTCAGTGGAGATAAAGAAGAAACATGACTGAAAAAGTCCAGACTTTTCACCGGTAGTTTACCCAGTTTGGGACACACACCTCCAGCTGATGAGCCACAACTTTAAGACTTGGAAAATTTATACTGTGCAGCTGATGCTTTCAACATTCCCTGGAGGTGTGACGCTAACTGTAGGCACTGCTCTGTCTGAAGCTCTGTTAGAGGTTTGTTTTTACACAAACTGACCAGAAAGAACTGACTTAGTTTGGAACTACAACAAGTGATCTGTGCTGCTGTCGAACAAGTCTCTCACACATAACAGTCACAAGCTAGCTAGCATTAGCCATCAGTTTTCCAGTCACTTTCTTTTTGTCAAAAATCAATCTTCTAAAAGTCACACATGCTGAACCTGAACAATATTCATTTTAGATTTTAGCTGCCCCGTCTGTCTAAAGGTGATTGTCTGTAGAAAACTTTAAATCAATTTTGTATTTTTTCTTGAGTTTCAAACGATCTTAAAACTTATTGAGCAATGTTTGCTAATACACTCCTGGTCAAAATTTTAAGACCAGTTGAAAAGTTGCAAGAATTTCACATTTTCACAAACCCATTAAACTGAAACAGTCTGTTCATCAGTTAATCAAAAGTTTAAGACCACAGCCTTTAAAAGACCAAATCTTCACAAAAATGTGGATTATGTGTCATTTTCTGTCAGGTCCTCACTGTCACGACCTCCTGACGGCAAAGGCAAAAAAGCTTTCTCTCTTCGAACATGGTCGGATAACAATCCGACCATGTTCGAAGAGAGAAAGCTGCATCAGCCTCTCGCAGCATGTCATTGCTGTTGAGGTTGAACGCAGTAAGACAGTCATTTTAAACTTCTTAAAACATTTTATGTGTGAAAAAAAAAGTCAAGCGGTAAATCCAAAAAATGTCCCCTGAGCCGGAGGACCCGAGTGACTGTCCATAAGACACAGGACGATCCTCGACCCAAATGAAGCTTGTCACTCGTGCAGCTGCAGTCCCATAACCATCAGACGACATCTGCGAGAGAAGAGTTTACGAACAAAAAACGTCTTCAAAGACCTCGTCTCGTTCAACGGCACAAAATTGTCCATTTGGAGTTTGCACGAGAGCAACAAACATAGGACACTGAAAGGTGGAAGAAAGTGTTATTCTCTGATGAGATTTAACCTTGATGGCCCTGATGTCTCCAACGTTACTGGCATGACAACGAGACCCACCTGAGATGTTTCCTCACGGCACAAGGGGCGCCATCATGATCTGGGGCTTTTTGCTTCAGTGGAACAGTGGAGCTTCAGGTTTGTGCAGAGTCAAACTTCAGCTGTGGAGATGTTTCAGGGGCGTCCCTCATGACTGAAGACCATCGTCTGTGAGGTAATGACGGGGTTTTTTTAAAACAGGACAACGCTGCAGTTCACGAAGCCCCTGATAAGGACTTCTTCAGAGAAGTAACATCATTCTTTTTGAACCCATCCTGTGGTTCCCTGATCTAAATCCAACTGAGAACATTTGGGTTTGGAGGTGAGGGAAGTTTACAAAAATGGACACCAGTTCCAGACAGAGGATGTCCTTCGAGAAGTATCTTCACCACATGGAGCAACATCCCACGAGCCTCCAGGAAACACCAGCATCAAGCATGAAGAAACAAATATTTGAGATGATTAACAAGAATGGAGCAGCTACTCATTACTGAATCCTTTTTTGAAAATGTTATTTCTATTTTAGTGGGTTTTGGGTTTTTTTTTGAGATGTAGTCTTAAACTTTTGATCAGCTGATGAACAGTATATTTCTGTTTAATGGTTGTTTGAAATAAATTGCTTACTCTTTTTTTTTTTTTTTTTTTTTTTTTTTTTGTCTCACTCCCATTTCTTCTTTTTGCATTTTGAAGCACTACTCAGAACCTTCGTAATATCCAACAGGGAAAAATGTGAATTCTTGCTATTTTTCAACGGGTCTTAAAATTTTGATCAGGAGTGTCACCATGGTAACTGCTGAAGATTCTGCCAGCAGGATACATGTAGAACACCCCCACCATGATGCTACTGCAAAGTGTTAATTCTCTTGCACTTACTTGCACATATTTGAAACACTTTTTCCAACAAATATATGATCGTTTGTTGAGGCTTATGTGGCAGGCAGCAGGGGGCGCCCTTTTCCCTTTTGTTTTTAATCACCTGTCACCAACTTCCTGTGACAGTCGGACCAACATAGGCTCAGCAGCAAAGCCCATGTTTATATAAATGGACATAGCTAACCTGCAAGTCTCTACATTCCAAACAGGAAGTGATCATGTTGCACTTCCTGCTCCATCGACTCTGGCTCCAATTCATTTTCTGTGTAAAAACTATGCCCCCTCTCTCTGTCCCTGCTGCTGTCAGACTCATGTTGGTCTTAAATGTTCGTATTAACCCTCTACATGATCCTGGGGTTTTTATTTCACGTCTGTGTCTGTAAATCAACATATGAACATTAATAACAGACACATCAGGTCCTTCTTTCGCCGACGTCGCTCCTGTTAGCGTTAGCAACAGGTTTGATTGACAGCGTTGCTAAGCACTGTTCTGTTTTACAATGAGACACAACTTCAGAGGGAAGAAGGAGAAGAAAACAATTATAACTGTGTATATCTGTGGTACTGCACTAGAAGACAGGGAGTACTTGTTGAAATTGTAAAATGTGTCTTAGATAAAAATGTCCCTGAGCTGTGGGGTGCCCCAGGGGTCAATCCTGGGACCCCTGATATTCAATCTCTACATGCTGCTGTTAGACCAGTTAATGCGCAGCAGTAATGTGTCCTATCACAACTCTGGAGACAACACTGAGGCCTATTGTTTCATGTAAATTTCCATTTATTTGTTTTTGTCCTTAGCGGTGAATTTGGCTCTGTTTGCATGAGGAAATCCAACGCTTAAACATTACCTCGTACCTAAATCTTTGCACAGAGCATTTAGGAAGAAGAGTCACACGAGCCACATCACCACAGAGCGATGGAATCAACAACCATTTTTTCAATATTCTTCTCCACTTTTATCGGAGCAGTTCTGGGAAAATACCTTTTTATTCAAGAAAACAAAATCTGGCCTCACGCTCAAGAGCACTGCCGACGCTATCACACTGACATCGCCGTCATCAACAGCCAAAGCGATCAGGACCAAATTCTTCTGTCCGCTGGTCCGCACCTGACCAAAGCGTGGATCGGTCTGTACCTCGCAGACAGGGTGAGGGAGGAGTGGAGGTGGTCTGCCGCGGGGTTGGTGACGTACACAAACTGGGCTGGGGGCCAACCAAACTATTTCAACAATGAACAGTGGGCCGTGGAAATGTACACGAGCGGAGAGTGGAATGACATAATAGAAACTTTGCAACAGCCTTTCTACTGCTCCGAGCTCATAGTGAAGACGGCGTTATCCTGGGAGAGCGCTCTGGAGTCCTGCGAAACCAACCGTAAAAACCTCACCAGATTAACGTGGGACAACGAACGCCTCCAGATCAAGGACCAAATGCAGAGAGAAGGGATCAGCCTGGTGTGGACCGGACTCCGCTTCTTCGGAGACAAGTGGCAGTGGATCAGCGGAGCTCCTCTAGAATCTAAAAGGCAGGAGCTCAGTCCGTGTCCGGTTCTTGACCGCTGTGGAGCGCTGAACTCCGAGGGGCTGCTGAAGAGCTGGGACTGTAAGGAGGAGCTCTACTTCAGCTGTGAATGAGCTGTTTTTCTGCCACTTTTCCAGCTCATATTTTTGTGTGTACACGTTTTGGACGGGACAGTCCAAGGATTTGTGCGGAGATTCAAGTTTTGGATAAATGTTTTGGCTTTTGGTTATTCTTAGAGTTATTCCTATGAAAAAAATGTGTGTGTTTTTATTCTGATGTAACCAGAGTGACTGTGGTGGCCTTTATGAGTCTGTTTAATTAGGTCTTTCTGGGGAATTTATCTAATTTATTAATCATACTTTGAAATAATAAGAATACACATTAAAGCCATGTTTTATGTATGTATTTGTTTATTTTTACGTCAAGGCTTAACAGGACAGGGCGGTTTGCTGCTGAGAAATGGGGGTGAGGGGTAGAGACATTCGGTGTTTGAGATCAGGATGTGAACCCACAGCGCTGAGCCTAAAATAATATTTATTGTCTGTTGTTATAATCAATGACACGTGTGGATCATTATGTTATAATTTGCGCATTTTAAATCTTAATATTCATCTAAAACGACTTAATAAAATGGAGCCCAACGAGAGCTCGACAGATAAACCATGAAGTTGCCAGCGCCCCTATGTTTAGCTGCACATCGCACACGAGCAGCCCGTTGTGGAGCTCCATGGTGCAGTTTTGTCCAAATGTGTTTGAGTCGAGTTGGTCTTTACAGAGACATGTCAGTGGTGGAACTGCTCAATATTGTTACTTAAGTAAAAGTACAAATACCAGAGCAAAACCTGTTCATCATTCATTACTTTTTGAATGTGTTTACTTGGGATTCTGGACGTGGTAAAAGCATTTTCATTCATTTTTCAATTCAAATCAAGGGAGAGACAGACAGAGCAACACAAACACAACCAAACAAACCAAAGAACTGCTTGGGTCCATTTCAAACCTTAAAACACGAGCGGGCGTTGTTATAAATGTGGTGGCACCAGCGTGTCCAGTTTTGCATGTCCTTGAAAAGTATTTGCATGTCCTTGAAACAGGCCATCATGCCACGTAAATACTGTGAGAGCTCATCAGGTTTTCATTATCTGGATCAATCCCTTAAATGTTTATAGTGAATCAGTGAGATATGACACAGCTGTTCCTGTCTTATTTTGAAACAATCTGGTTTAACTAGGCATTTACACTTCAGACTTTCAAACACCACACCAAACCACGGGAGTGCAGCGTGGGTGTCGTCCAGCTCCAGTCGAATGAAGCTCCTCGAAGCCAGCAGCTATAGGGACGAATTTGGAGTTCCATATTTGGAATTCCTTGCCTTGGGGTCCCACCGGAGGAGCTGGAGGACGTGTCTGGGGTGAGGGAAGTCTGGGAGTCCCTGCGTAGACTGCTGCCACCGCCCCGAATAAGCGAATAAAATGGATGGATGGATAATTGGAATTCCAGCCACAAGTGTCATGACAACCAAAGAGCCAATCAGGGGTGAGGCTGTTGAAGTTAACACCTCTTTCCACTAAGAGCAGGCGCTTAGCAACACTGTCAATCAAACCTGTCGCTAACATTAGCGGAAGGGACCTCGGGAAAGAAGAACCTGATTTGTCTGTTATTAATGTTCATATCTTGATTCCAGGACACAATAGCAAAATAAAAACCCCAGAATCATGAGCGATGGGACAGTTTTTCAGTGTAAAGTGAATTGGAGCCAGAGTCAGTGGAGCCAGAAGTGCACCATGATCACTTCCTGTTTGGAACATGGCGGCAGCAGGTTGGAGATGTTATGTCCACGGTCTATGGTTCAAGGGCATCGTGGAGCTAACCAGCTACGTCCTAACAAATCTCTATAAAGTCGTTGTTTAAAGGCCAAACAGCCAGATTGGTTGAAAAATTGTAATAACTTCACGAGCGGATTAGCCCTGAGCTTTCGGAAAGTCTATAGGACAAAGGAATGTGAAATTTCCACTGTTGTTTTGTTTTGTCATTTCATTTGGTGAAAATGGACTTAAAGAAAAATACTTCTGAGCTTGAATATTTGCCCAAGCACTAAACGTTTCCCCGTAATGTGAACAAAGGTTAAGATACAACTTTAGCTCAAGCCAAAGTCAAAGCAATTAATTCCTGTTAATTTACCTAACCTGATTTGTTTGGGAAATGAAGAGTTTTGCATTTACATTCAAATCCATGTGAATATTAGGAGTGTTTGTGTCCCTCACGTCCCTCATCATGGCCAGTGTTGTCTTTATGCTGGTTTTGTGCGCTGCGTTTGAAGTTATTCTTGGGGATTACCGTTTTATCTCTCAAACAAACCTTTCATGGACTCAGAGCTTCTGTAGAACCACTTACACTGACTTGGTGTGTTTGGACAACGCTTCTGAGAACAACTCTCTTCTAAAATCCGCCGGAAGTTCCCCCGTAACAGGATGGATTGGGCTGAACAGAGATCCCGCCAACTCGTCGACATGGAGGTGCTCTGGAGAAGGGTGGATGAAAGACCGAAACTGGGACAGCGAGGAACCAAGCAACTATCAAGATATGGACAACAAAATACAAATTAAATATTAAAAAAGAAAGTTCTGAAGTACCTTTTGACTGCACTGGAGTCCCTGAAGGCTCTGGAGTTTTGCAGACTTTAGGGTAAAGACCTCGTTGGTCCAGTGAGAGATAAGTCGCCTGCCTTGTCACATATGAAGGAAGAAGAGGTCAGGACCGGGTCTCGGCTTTTTGAGCAGTGGCTGTGGGTCAGTGCAGCCTCTTTGACGTTTGAAAACCTGAGGTGGGTCAGTGCCCGTGACCTTCAAACTCACAGGAGGAGCTGGAGAACGGGGAGTGTGAGGAGGAACACGACTTCATCTGTGAGAGGCTCACACGTGACCAGTCCTCCTGTGTCCTGTGGGGTCATGTTCATATCGTCCTGTGAGGATGGACCTGCTCTTAGGACTTTCACAGGTTTCATAAAGATCGGGCGAAATGAAGATGCCAAAACTGTGTCTCAAACATGTTTTCTGTGCCAAGAGAGAGAAGAGCCGCTCCAGAGAGAGAAGAGCCGCTCCAGAGAGAGAGAAGAGCCGCTCCAGAGAGAGAGGAGCCGCTCCAGAGAGAGATGAGTCGCTCCAGAGAGAGAGAGATGAGTCGCTCCAGAGAGAGAAGAGCCGCTCCAGAGAGAGAAGAGCTGCTCCAGAGAGAGAGGAGTCGCTCCAGAGAGAGAGGAGCCGCTCCAGAGAGAGATGAGCCGCTCCAGAGAGAGATGAGTCGCTCCAGAGAGAGATGAGCCGCTCCAGAGAGAGATGAGCCGCTCCAGAGAGAGATGAGTCGCTCCAGAGAGAGAGAGATGAGTCGCTCCAGAGAGAGAGGAGCCGCTCTAGAGAGAGAGGAGCCGCTCCAGAGAGAGATGAGTCGCTCCAGAGAGAGAAGAGCTGCTCCAGAGAGAGATGAGTCGCTCCAGAGAGAGAAGAGCTGCTCCAGAGAGAGAGGAGTCGCTCCAGAGAGAGAGGAGTCGCTCCAGAGAGAGAGGAGTCGCTCCAGAGAGAGAGGAGCCGCTCCAGAGAGAGAGGAGCCGCTCTAGAGAGAGAGGAGCCGCTCCAGAAAGAGATGAGTCGCTCCAGAGAGAGAAGAGCTGCTCCAGAGAGAGAGGAGTCGCTCCAGAGAGAGAGGAGCCGCTCTAGGGAGAGAGGAGTTGATCTAGAAAGAGAAGAGCCGCTCCAGAAATAGAGGAGCCGGGTCGTCCTGGTCTGACTCTTGGTCTGAATTTCGGTTGATGAAATTTTGTCATATTTAGTCATGTTCTAACGATGTTTCCTCCTCAAAAACTGACCTGGAGTCGTGTTTGTTTCATTCACATGTTTGAGTCACACTTTATTATTCGTCTGTAACATCTACAAAGCTCAAAACGCTCTGTTCCACCTTGTGATGTCATCAAGTGGTAGTTTAAGTGAACAGCTCCTTTTAACTTTAGTTCAGTCGAGATAAGTGACACCTCCAGGACTGAAATGATCCAGATGATTCTAGTGAAGGTGGAGTTTAAAAACACAGTGGGGCACTTCCTGTATCACCACATGATGACATCACAAGGTGGAACAGAGTGTTTTCAGTCTAAATCTCCAGGTTTGTGTGTTAAACATGTGAGAATGAAACAAAACTCAGCTCCAGGTCAGAAGAGAAAGGCCGAAGTACAGCATAATAAACAGGAAAATCTGGCTCTTGCGCCCCCTTCTGGGAGCATGACATCATCACATCATAAAACCACCAATAGGAAACAGCCTCCTCAGTCACATGATCGACGCTCGTGCCCCGTGTGGATCTTTGCTGTGAATTTTAAAAGGTGAATTTATGAATTATTATTTCAGAATTTTTAAACATTTGAATTTTTAAACATGTAGTAACTTAAATTGAGAATAGAAACAGTTCAAACGTGTCTTTTTCAGAGTAAAAAAATGTAATGTGAGGAATTCAGCAGCATTTAAAATTCAAAATGTAATGAGAGAAATGATTGTGGAAACATGCACGTGGTTCTGAATCAGGAAGTGCTTTGAGTTTGATGCAGATTGAGGCTGTAGTGAGTCATGCAGTGTCTGGCTCCCTCTGCTGGTGAAAAGAGAAACATACACAAGACTTTTTAGACCCACTTCAACTGTGAAACTATGAGTCATGTTAAAGTGCTGTCTTCTCCTCAAAAACAGACCTGGAGTTGTGTTTTGTTTCATTCACATGTTTGAGTCACACTTTATTATTAGTCTGTCACATCTCCACAGCTCAAAATGATCTGTTCCACCTTGTGATGTCATCAAGTGGTAGTTTTCAAGTGAACATCTCCTTTTACCTTTAGTTCAGTCGAGATAAGTGACACCTCCAGGTCTGAAATGATCCAGATAATTCTAGAAATGAAGGTGTGTGGAGTTTAAAAACACAGTGGAGCACTTCCTGCATCACCACATGATGACATCACAAGGTGGAACAGAGTGGTTTCAGTTTGAGAATGAAACAAAACACAACTCCAGGTCCGTTTGTGACGAGGAAACGACATCAGAACAGATCAGAAAACAGTGTAACATGAACTCTTTAAAATCCTCGTCATAAATATATTTCACATCTGCTCGTCCACCAGAGGGCGCCGTAACAAACTGCAGCCTCACAGAGTCTGTCTCATGCCGTGGTCCTTGATGCTGTTTTGCGTTTGTGTTGCTTCTTCTTTCTGTCGACGCAGCTTCAAACGAGGTCGATTTTTTTCCACCGAAGAAACTTGTTCAATCACACCAGCACGTCCCAACAGAGGCAGCCGTTTCACTCACACCCAGACGGCACGAAGAGCAGGTCGAGACGAACGATTAAGACCAACATGACAGCAGCAGGGACAGGGAGAGGGACACTTTTTACAAAAACTAAAAAATAGACTTAAAAAAAAATCAAAATAAAAAAAAATAAATCAACTCAAAATAACTAAAAAAAAAAAACAAAAATAAACTTGAACTAAAAAAAAAAACAACAACCTCAAAAGAACTAAAAAATAAAAAGGAAGAAAATAAACTAAAAAACCAAAACAAAAAAATCCAACTCAAAATAACAAAAAAAACCCCAAAAAAAACAACTCAAAGTAACTAAAAAAAACCAAAAAAACAAACAAAAAAACAACAACTTAAAATAACAAAAAACAAAACAAAAAACAACTCAAAATAACTAAAAAAAAAAAATAAAAAAATTCAAAATAACTAAAAAAACTAAAAAAAACCTCAAAATAACAAAAAAAAAAAATTCAAAATAACTAAACAAAAAAACAAACAAACTCAAAATAACTAAAAAAAAAAAAAAAAAAAAAGGAAGAAAATAAACTACAAAAACAAAAAAACCCAACTCAAAATAACAAAAAAAACCCCAAAAAAACAACTCAAAGTAACTAAAAAAAAACAAAAAAACAAACAAAAAAACCAACAACTTAAAATAACAAAAAAATAAAAAGGAAGAAATAAAACAAAAAAAAAAAAAAAAAAAAAAAAAAAAAAAAAAAAACACAAAAAACAAAAAAAAAAATCCCTCAAAGTAACTAAAAAAACAAAACAAAGAACAACAACTCAAAATAACTAAAACAAAAAAAAAAATTAATAAAAATACTACCTCAAAATATCTAAAAACAAAATGAATCCAGGATCATGTAGAGGGTTAATATAAACATTTAAGACCAAAATGAGTCTGACAGCAGCAGGGACAGAGAGAGAGACAGTTTTTCAATACAAAGTGAATTGGAGTCGATGGAGCAGGAAGTGCAACGTGATCACTTCCTGTTTGAATGCGGTGGCTAGCAGGTTAGCTCTGTACATTCATATAAACAGTCTATGGTCCGGCCTCTGTGATGTTCTGTCCGCGGTTTAGTCTGTCTCTTCAGGACATGTGGGATCTTTAGCACCGGAGCTGCACATGAGCTGACCACCGGGGGCAGTAGTGAACACAGCTCGACAGTGGAAGTAAACGCTCTAAAAAGTGACTATAACCAGCCGCAAAACAAATAAATGCTCATTTTTCAGCAGATGTGATCTTTAACCTGCTGTGGGCGCTTTCATGTTTGTTTGTTTGTTTGTTTGTTCTCTGACTGACTGTGTGCGCCCTCTGGTGGTTGTTTAGCAGAACACAGGTGCACGGTTGAAGCTTAAATGAGCCTTAAAGCGTCAGATTGTCGTCTGCTGATCTCTGGAGGACTGTGTGACTGGTTCGAGTCGTCTTTTGGATCAGTAACAAAGCTACAGCGGCTCCACTATTTGCCAGACTTGACTATAATCCAGAGTCCTAAGCCCGGGTAATGTGGGCCGCTCCCGGACCAGAGCCACAGAGAGTTTCATCACTGATTATAAAGCCCCCGCACACAGGAAGTGTCGACAAAATAAATGTTCCTGCAAATCTATGACAAACAAACATTCATCTCACTGTTCGTTTATGGACAGGCCTCATGTGAAAACCCAAAACCCTCAGAAATCACTCACCGAGCTGCAGAGTCCTGATGCTGGGGTTTAGTGACCAATCAGATCAGAGTGAGACATTTTAGGTTTAAAACAACTGGATTTAAGGATATAACCGAACGATAGACTGTAAAGAGGTGAGTGAGACGTCACAGCGTTCAGCCAAATGAAGCTCCTCCAGGCTCCAGCAGGTATCCACGAGTATCATAGCAACCAAAGAGCCAATCAGGAGCGAGGCTGCTGAAGGTAACGCCCCTTAGCAACACTGGTTTAGCAGGGAGCGAGCGCTTAGCAACGCTGTCAATCAAACCTGTTGCTAACGCTAACAGGAGCGACGTCGGGGAAAGAAGGACCTGATGTGTCTGTTATTAATGTTGATTTACAGACACAGACGTGAAATAAAAACCCCAGGATCATGTAGAGGGTTAATACGAACATTTAAGACCAACATGAGTCTGACAGCAGCAGGGACAGAGAGACGGGACACAAAAGAAACAAAAAAAAAACCCTCAAAATAACTAAAAAAAAAAACTAAACAAAACCTGAAAATAACAAAAAAAAAAAAAAAAAAAAAAAAAAAAAAAAAAAAAAAAAAAAAAAAAAAACAACAAACAACTCAGAATAACTAAAAAACAAACCAAAAAAACCTCTCAAAATAACAAAAAAGTAAAAAAAAAAAAAAAAGAAATAAAAAAAACAACTCATAATAACAAAAAAAACAATAAAGACTCAAAATAAAGGAAGGAAGGAAAAAAATAAATAAATAATCAACAACAAAAAAAAGAAAAAAAAAACTACAACTCAAAAAAAAAAACAACAACCCCCCCCCCCCCAAAAAAAAACCCTCAAAATAACAAAAAAAACACCCAAAAAAAACAAAAAAAACAATGAACCCAGGATCATGTAGAGGGTTAATACGAACATTTAAGACCAAAATGAGTCTGAAGCAGCAGAGACAGAGAGAGGGGACATGGTTTTTCAATAGAAAGTGAACTGGAGTCGATGGAGCTCAGGGTCTCGTGTCCGTCGCTTTAGCTCTGTCCATTTACATAAACCGCCAGAACCCAAACTCGTGGACTCATGTGACATCATGCTGTTTTCTGATTGGACGTCATCACGTCTGATGATTTTTATGAAAAATACTCGTACCTCCTCCGTGTTGTGTCCAGCTCCACAGATCATCTCTTAAACCCTCGTTTTGTCCTTTCAGCTCAGCGTTTCATTTTTAGTGGATGAAATGAAACATGTAAATGATTTTGTTAAAAACAGGCCTGACCTGAGCAGAGGTGGAACGTGACACAGTACAAGTATTTAAGTATAAAGTTTAGATATCTGCACTTTACTGAAGTACGCCGTAATGTGTACTTTTTACTTTTACTCGAGCACATTTGAGAGCAGTATCTGTACTTTCTACTCAACTACATCAAATCATCACATTTCAAGCTTTATACGACTGAGGCCGGTTCTCAGTGTGTCTGTTGGTTCTCAGTGTGTTTGAGGCTGGTTCTCAGTGTGTTTGCGGCTGGTTCTCAGTGTGTTTGAGGCCGGTTCTCAGTGTGTTTGCGGCTGGTTCTCAGTGTGTTTGAGGCCGGTTCTCGGTGTGTTTGAGGCCGGTTCTCAGTGTGTTTGAGGCCGGTTCTCGGTGTGTTTGAGGCCGGTTCTCAGTGTGTTTGAGGCCGGTTCTCAGTGTGTTTGTTGGTTCTCAGTGTGTTTGAGGCCGGTTCTCGGTGTGTTTGCGGCTGGTTCTCGGTGTGTGTTTGAGGCCGGTCTCATTGTGCTGGGTTCTCAGTGTGTTTGAGGCGGTTCTCAGTGTGTTTGTGGTTGGTTCTCACTGTGTTTGAGGCCGGTTCTCAGTGTGTTTGTGGTTGGTTCTCAGTGTGTTTGAGGCCGGTTCTCGGTGTGTTTGAGGCCGGTTCTCGGTGTGTTTGAGGCCGTTTTTCATTGTGCTGGTTCTCAGTGTGTTTGAGGCTGGTTCTCAGTGTGTTTGTGGCCGGTTCTCAGTGTGTTTGTTGGTTCTCAGTGTGTTTGAGGCCGGTTCTCGGTGTGTTTGCGGCTGGTCTCTCGGTGTGTTTTGAGGCCGGTTCTCATTGTGCTGGTTCTCAGTGTGTTTGAGGCGGTTCTCAGTGTGTTTGTGGTTGGTTCTCACTGTGTTTGAGGCCGGTTCTCAGTGTGTTTGTGGTTGGTTCTCAGTGTGTTTGTGGTTGGTTCTCAGTGTGTTTGAGGCCGGTTCTCGGTGTGTTTGAGGCCGGTTCTCGGTGTGTTTGAGGCCGTTTTTCATTGTGCTGGTTCTCAGTGTGTTTGAGGCTGGTTCTCAGTGTGTTTGTGGCCGGTTCCCAGTGTGTTTGAGGCTGGTTCTCAGTGTGTTTGTGGCCGGTTCCCAGTGTGTTTGCGGCCGGTTCTCAGTGTGCTGGTTCTCAGTGTGTTGTTTTTGGTTTCTCAGTGTGTTTGAGGCCGGTTCTCAGTGTGTTTGCGGCCGGTTCTCAGTGTGTTTGAGGCCGGTTCTCACTGTGTTTGTGGTTGGTTCTCAGTGTGTTTGTGGTTGGTTCTCAGTGTGTTTGAGGCCGGTTCTCGGTGTGTTTGAGGCAGGTTCTCACTGTGTTTGAGGCCGGTTCTCAGTGTGTTTGTGGGTGGTTTCAGTGTGTGTTTGAGGCCGGTTCTCAGTGTGTTTGCGGCCGGTTCTCAGTGTGTTTGAGGCCGGTTCTCACTGTGTTTGAGGCCGGTTCTCACTGTGTTTGAGGCCGGTTCTCACTGTGTTTGAGGCCGGTTCTCAGTGTGTTTGTGGTTGGTTCTCAGTGTATTTGAGGCCGGTTCTCAATGTGTTTTCTGGTTCTCAGTGTGTTTTCTGGTTCTCAGTGTGTTTTCTGGTTCTCAGTGTGTTTTCTGGTTCTCAGTGTGTTTGTTGGTTCTCAGTGTGTTTGCGGTCGGTTCTCAGTGTGTTTGAGGCCGGTTCTGTGTGTTTGAGGCTGGTTCTCAGTGTGTTTGAGGCCGGTTCTCGGTGTGTTTGAGGCCGGTTCTCGGTGTGTTTGAGGCCGGTTTCTCGGTGTGTTTGAGGCCGTTTTTCATTGTGCTGGTTCTCAGTGTGTTTGAGGCTGGTTCTCAGTGTGTTTGTGGCCGGTTCTCAGTGTGTTTGTTGGTTCTCAGTGTGTTTGAGGCCGGTTCTCGGTGTGTTTGCGGCTGGTTCTCGGTGTGTTTGAGGCCGGTTCTCATTGTGCTGGTTCTCAGTGTGTTTGAGGCGGTTCTCAGTGTGTTTGTGGTTGGTTCTCACTGTGTTTGAGGCCGGTTCTCAGTGTGTTTGTGGTTGGTTCTCAGTGTGTTTGAGGCCGGTTCTCGTGTGTTTGAGGGCGGTTTTCTCGTGTTGTGTTGAGGCCGTTTTTCATTGTGCTGGTTCTCAGTGTGTTTGTGGTTGGTTCTCAGTGTGTTTGAGGCCGGTTCTCGGTGTGTTTGAGGCCGGTTCTCGGTGTGTTTGAGGCCGTTTTTCATTGTGCTGGTTCTCGGTGTGTTTGAGGCTGGTTCTCAGTGTGTTTGTGGCCGGTTCCCAGTGTGTTTGAGGCTGGTTCTCAGTGTGTTTGTGGCCGGTTCCCAGTGTGTTTGCGGCCGGTTCTCAGTGTGCTGGTTCTCAGTGTGTTTTCTTTCTGGTTCTCAGTGTGTTTGAGGCCGGTTCTCAGTGTGTTTGCGGCCGGTTCTCAGTGTGTTTGAGGCCGGTTCTCAGTGTGTTTGTGGTTGGTTCTCAGTGTGTTTGAGGCCGGTTCTCAGTGTGTTTGCGGCCGGTTCTCAGTGTGTTTGAGGCCGGTTCTCACTGTGTTTGAGGCCGGTTCTCACTGTGTTTGAGGCCGGTTCTCACTGTGTTTGAGGGCCGGTTCTCAGTGTGTTTGTGGTTGGTTTCTCAGTGTATTTGAGGCCGGTTTCTCAATGTTTTCAAGTGTGTTTTCTGGTTCTCAGTGTTTTTTCTCTGGTGTGTCAGCAGTTTTTGTCTGGTTCTCAGTGTGTGTTTTCTGGTTCTCAGTGTGTTTTTGGTTGTTCTCAGTGTGTTTGTGTGGTTCTCAGTGTGTTTCTCAGTGTGTGTCGGCCGGTTCTCAGTTCTCAGTGTGTTTGAGGCCGGTTCTCAGTGTGTTTGAGGCTGGTTCTCAGTGTGTTTGAGGCCGGTTCTCGAGGCCGGTGTGTTGAGGCCGGGTTTCTCGGTGTGTTTGAGGCCGGTTCTCTCGTGTGTTTGAGGCCGGTTCTCGGTGTGTTGAGGCCCGTTTCTCAGTGTTTGAGGCCGGTTCTCGGTGTGTTTGAGGCCGGTTCTCATTGTGCTTTTCTGGTTCTCAGTGTGTTTTTCGCAGTGTATTAGTCGCAGTACTGGTTCTCAGTGTGTTTGGGGGGGTAAAGTGTGTGTACTGTTACTGCAGAGGATTAAAATAGATGGGCCATGACTGTGTCCTGTCTCGCACCATTAGAGCTGTGACTGACACCTCCACAGACGCCACTGTGCGAACTCACTACAGCCGAGAGCGCCGTGTTCTGCCCGGAAACGCGCCACTGCACACAGCCGAGGCCCGGAGCAAGGACACACAACACTAGTACTTCAGTAAAAATACTTCAGTAAAGTACAGATACCTCAAATATTTACTTAGGACAGTACTTCACTACTTTTACTTTATGTTTCATCACAGTGGAGATGATTGAATAAAAAAAAAAGTTTTTAAATGTCTGCCATGTTTGTCCTCACTGAATCGGGTCAGTGGAGTATAAAAACATCAGTATATTACACATTCACATACACAACCAGACAAAGGTTTGGACACTGCCGTTCACTTTTCTTTATTTTTACCACTAACTACATTTTATACACACAATCAAATATATGAAGTAAAATATGTGGAATTATGAAGTAAAGACAAAGCAAAGGGAGGCTGCCTCGCCTTGTCTTTGGAGATGTTCAAACTGTGAGGTTCAAACAAAAGAAATATAATATCTGCTTTTAAAAACAACAGTTTCATGTGTCTCAGATCCTCCCAGTGCAGGGGCGTCACACTGAGGGATTGTTTACCCAGGGCCCAGTGCAGGGACGGGCTCCTCACAGTCTCGGTAATAGCATTTTTCATAAGATACAATGTAGTACAGACCCTTCAAGATTTTACCTAGGGGCCAGAATTAGTGCTACACTCCTGCCTCCCTGTTTCTATGTTCAGCACCATGTGACTTAAACCCAGCTACAACTCCAGGTAGACCCCAACTAGACCTCCAACCAGACCTCCAACCAAACCTCCAGGTAGACCCCCAACTAGACCTCCAACCAGACCTCCAACCAGACCTCCAACCAGACCTCCACGTAGACCCCCAGCCAGACCCCCAGCCAGACCTCCAACCAGATCTCCAGGTAGACCCCCAGCTAGACATCCAACCAGACCTCCAACCAAACCTCCAGGTAGACCCTCAGCCAGACCCGCAACTAGACCTCCAACCAGACCTCCAGGTAGACCCTCAGCCAGACCCCCAACTAGACCTCCAACCAGACCTCCAACCAAATCTCCAGGTAGACCCTCAGCCAGACCCCCAACACGACCTCCAACCAAACCTCCAACCAGTCCAGGTAGACCCCCAACCAGACCTCCAACCAAACCTCCAACCAGACCTCCAGGTAGAACCCCAACTAG
>JAIEZT010001246.1:273862-286362 GCA_019594935.1 Periophthalmus modestus | reverse complement strand
GCTGTGACTCTGTGGACACTGTGATGCTGTGGACGCTGTGACTCCGTGGACAATGTGACTCTGTGGACGCTGTGACTCTGTGGACACTGTGGACACTGTGGACGCTGTGGACACTGTGACTCTGTGGACACTGGACTCTGTGGACACTGGACACTGTGACTCTGTGGACGCTGTGACTCTGTGGACACTGTGGACGCTGTGGACACTGTGACTCTGTGGACACTGGACTCTGTGGACACTGTGGACACTGTGACTCTGTGGACGCTGTGGACACGGGACGCTGTGACTCTGTGGACACTGTGACTCTGTGGACGCTGTGACTCTGTGGACACTGTGAACACTGTGGACGCTGTGACTCTGTGGACACTGTGATGCTGTGGACGCTGTGACTCCGTGGACAATGTGACTCTGTGGACGCTGTGAGTCTGGGGACGCTGTGACTCTGGGGACAATGTGACTCTGTGGACAATGTGACGCTGTGGATGCTCTGGACGCTGTGACACTGTGGACGCTGTGACTCTGTGACTCTGTGGACACTGTGACTCTGTGATGCTGTGACTCCGTGGATGCTGTGACACTGTGGACACTGTGACGCTGTGGACGCTGTGACTCTGTGGACACTGATGCTGTGGACACTGTGGACACTGTGGACACTGTGAACATTGTGACTCTGTGGACACTGTGGACACTGTGACTCTGTGGACACTGTGACTCTGTGGACACTGTGGACACTGTGACTCTGTGGACACTGTGACTCTGTGGACACTGTGACTCTGTGGACACTGTGGACACTGTAGCCATCTAGACAGTCAAGGTTTCAATTGATTTTTTTTTTTATACAAAATTACTCAAATGTATAGTTTAAAGAAGAAAAAAAAAAAAAAAAATATATATATATATATATATATATATATATATATATATATATATATATATATATATATATATATATATATATATATATATATATATATATCGTCTCCAGGTGACTGGCAGGTGTCCGGCCGGTGCCAGTGCCCTGAGGAGCCCGTGCTGTGCTCGGCGGGTGTGAGCGTCGTGCCCGACGGTGCGGCTGTTGTAAGGTGTGCGGCTCAGCTCCACCAGGACTGTGACCCGCTCAGGCCCTGCGACCACCACAAAGGCCTGGAGTGTAACTACGGCAACGACGTGACCACGGCCCAGGGCGTCTGCACAGGTGAGAGGAACGATACAAACAGCACTGACATGTACTTTGTGTTCTGAATATTTACAGTTACATTATGTCATAGTGAAAAACATGAGACATAATTACAAACAGATGTATTTTTCTCGTCTTGTTTCTTATGCATTCATTTATCTCCAATTAGAGATGCAAATCAGAGCTGTGTTTTATATTTTTCTCACTAATACTGTGCAGGTTAAAGCTAAACTTACATGATGAAGTACAGCCGTGTCTGGAGCTCGACAGGGAAGTCTGCTCAGGCTCTGGAAAACAATTTTCCATTAATTTTTCCCAAAGACTTTTTCAAAAATTCAAATATTAGGACTTTAACGGCATCGCAGACGCTAACCAGCTACGTGTCAACCGGCTACATGCTAACCGATTACATGCTAAACAGCTACGTGCAGGCCAGCTACGTGCTAACCATGGATCTATTAAAATAACTGGAGGGTCCTGCTGCTTAGAGCTGTCTTGAGTTAGACTAGTGGCCACTCATCAGTACTACAACAAAAAAAAATCCCTCCTGAAAGTATTTTTCTCATAGAGCGAAATGTAAACACAAACTGCCATGTTCGGCTGACAGGGGCTGACGGAGCACCTACAACTTTCACAAAGGTCGAATTTTGTTGCGATATTTACCTATTTCAGATCATAAACTTTTTCTCAGCTCAAAATTCGTCGCTAAGGGCTAAACTCGCCACATGCTTCACTGAGCAAATGGACGGCCATGTTTAGACCACGGGGCTTGGTGCCCAGCATGTAGCTGGTTAGCATGTAACCAGTTACATGCTAACAAGCTAGATGCTAACAAACTATGTGCTAACCAGCTACATGCTCACCAGCTACGTGCTAACAAGCTACGAGCTCACCAGCTACGTGCTCACCAGCTACGTGCTAACCAGCTACGTGCTAACCAGCTACGTGCTAACCAGCTACGTGCTAACAAGCTATGTGCTAACCAGCTACGAGCTCACCAGCTACGTGCTCACCAGCTACGTGCTAACCAGCTACGTGCTAACAAGCTATGTGCTAACCAGCTACGTGCTCACCAGCTACATACTAACCAGCTACATGCTAACCAGGTACACGCTAACTAGCTACATGCTTACAAGCTACATGCTCAACAACTACATGCTGACAAGCTACATGCTCACCAGCTACATGCTAACCAGCTACATGCTAACCAGGTATGCGCTAACTAGCTACATGCTAACCAGCTACATGCTCACCAGCTACATGCTAACCAGATACACGCTAACCAGCTACATGCTAACTAGCTACATGCTCACCAGCTACATGCTAACCAGGTACATGCTAACCAGCTACATGCTAACCAGCTACATACTAACCAACTATATGCTAACCAGGTACACGCTAACCAGCTACATGCCAACAAGCTACATGCTCACCAGCTAAATGCTGACAAGCTACATGCTCACCAGCTACATGCTAACCAGCTACATGCTCACCAGCTACATGCTAATCAGCTACATGCTCACCAGCTATGTGCTAACCAGGTACACGCTAACCAGCTACATGCTAACAAGCTACACTCTAACCAGCTACATGCTAAAAAGCTAAATGCTCACCAGCTACATGCTAACCAGCCACATGCTAACCAGGTACGCGCTAACTAGCTACATGCTAACCAGCTACATGCTAACCAGCTACATGCTAACCACCTATGTGAGTGTGGTGGATGTGTGAGTGGGATGTTTGGGTGGGTGTGGTGAAGATAAAATGTCCCTGACCTGTGGGGTGCCCCAGGGGTCAATCCTGGGACCCCTGTTGTTCAGTCTCTACATGCTGCCCCCTACAGGCCAGTTAATACACAGCAATAATGTGTCACAACTCTGCAGAGACTCTCAGATCGAAAGTTACGTATGTAACTACGGTTCTATGAATCCCGGATGACCGCCAGAGGCGGTGCTTCAAGCACTGGATGATCACTCTTGCACATGCGCAGGTCGAGATTTAATATCAACAAATTCACCTATGACCTTCCGGTGACCCACGTGAGGCTATATAGTCACGTCACTCCGGAAGCACAGTCCCTTAATCTTCTCACGAGGGCACGAGGATTCCGAGGGACAGAGACGTCTGGCGGTCATCCAGAATTCATAGAACCGTAGTTAGATACGTAACTTTCGTTCTATTTCATCTCTTCTGAGCCAGAGGCGGTGCTTCAAGCACTGGATGACTTGTAACAACATGGTCACGAGGAATTCACAGACCACGACAAGTGACCCACCGCCTCATAATGAAGCATGATGCTCACGTAACACCCCATCCAGAGGATGGGGAACCGCGACATTCACCCGGTAAAATCTGGCAAACGTCGAGGGTGAGGTCCAAGAGGCCGCAGCACAGATCACATTTTGGGGAATCCCATGCAGCCCAGGAGGTAGAAAGGCCCCTGGTTGAATGGCATCTCACACCTTCAGGTATCAGCCGCCCTGCGAGGTACAAGCATGTTTAATGGTCTCTACAACCCACCGAGAGAGACGCTGTGTAGAGAGCCCGACCCTTACGTGGGCCGGCATAACACACAAACAGACTTTCCGACTGTCGTATACCTGCTGTAACCTGTATATAAGCCTCCAGTGAGCGAACAGGGCATAAAGGTTCTGTGCTGGATTCCGTGCCAAACCTTGCCAGCTGGAGCGGTTGGGCATTACCAGCAGAAGATAACACCTTAGGGAGGAAAGAGACATTAGGCCAGAGAGTTACGCCTGAGCCATCAGCGTGTCATCTACAGCAGGACTCGTTAACAGACAGGGCCTGCAGTTCACCCACACGTTTACCCGAAGCCATGGCGAGGAGAAATGCCGTCTTAAATGATTTAATGTCTGCCTGAGCAATAGGCTCAAATGGATGAGCTCGCAGAGTTTCCAGGACCAGCGAAAGATCCCATGATGGAGCCACTGGTCGTGTAGGTGGGTGAAGCCGTCTAGCACCTTTCAAGACACAGGAAACGTTCTCGTCACTGCCCACAGTGCCACCATTCACACCACTGTGCCAGCAAGATATTCCAGCCACATATACCTTTAATGTTGAAGGCGACAGACCATGATCCAAAAGTTCCTGCAAAAACTCCAATATAGCGGCGACTGAACAGCACACGCATCTTGTCCATGTCCCTTGTACCTTTCCACCCTGTACCTTTCCTCAAACAGTTTCCACCTGTTTGTGTACAGCCGCCGTGTCGATGGTGCCCAGGCGTTACAGATCGTATGTCCTATTCCTCCAGCATACTCTGAGAATGCGACACCAGGCCCTGCAGAGGCCACACCCAGAGCTGGAGGTGATTGGGATGGGGATGCAGTATCTGTCCCCCCAGCTGGGACAAGAGGTCCGTCCTGGCAGGGAGACGCATTGGAGAGCTGCAACAGAGTCTGTGCAGAAGTGGGAACCAGATCCTCGCTGGCCAGAATGGGGCAACCAGCAGAAGCTTGTGTCCCTCCTGCAGAACCCTCAGGAGTGTTTGATAATCAGGGGAAAAGGAGGAAAGGCGTAGAGGAGAACGTGCGGCCAGTCGTGAGCCAATGCATCCTGACCCAGCGGGCTGGTGTTGTCCCTCAGAGAGAACCAGAGAGGGCAATGGGTCGCTTCTTGTGAAGCAAACAAATCCACTTCGGCCCTGCCGAAGACCCTCCAGATGGTGCAGACCACCTCTGGGTGAAGCTTCCATTCCCCCGGCAAGAGAGTCTGGCGAGAGAGGAAATCTGCCTCCTGATTCAGTGTCCCCGGGAGATAGGCTGCCCGCAGGCTGGCAAAATGGACGGACGCCCACATGAGAAGCTGCCGTGTTCTCTGTGTGAGATTCACCGATCTCATTTATATGGTAAACCACCGACCTGTTGTCCGAACGTACAAGCACATGCCTGCCTTGCAGGTTCGGCAGAAAATGGTGCAGTGCCAATTCCACACAGCCATTACCACTCCAGCACATTTATGTGTTCTTTGATCAGGCTCGAGGTCAATGTCCCTTGTATCACCCGACCTTGCCACATTGCACCCCAACCCATGGAGGATGCATCCGTATACACAACCTCTCTCCATGACGGTAGAGGCCCCAACGGGACGCCTTGTAGGATCCAACGTCTGTCTCTCCACTGAGACAGGGAGTGCAGACACGCAGCCTCTTGCGTCTGTGTGTGACCCAAGTTGGATCCAGCTGCAGGCTGTTCAGCCACATCTGCATCGGCCGTAATGAAAGCCCCAGCGGGACTACTACACTGGAGGCTGCTACCAACCTGCCCAGAAGCTGGAGATATTGCAGGAACGGCAGGGCCTCTCCCTCCTGGAATGCACCCAGCATCCCCATGATGTTGTCGACCCTTGTGGGCGAAGGGCAAGCAACCATGGTGACAGTGTTTAAGGCCATCCCCAAAAAGACAGTGTCCTGGGTCAGGACCAGATTGCTCTTGTCCATATTCACACAGAGACCCAGGCGGCTCACATGCTCGAGTACAAGCCTTGTGTCGCAAATGGCCTTGTCGCGGCTGGGTGCACAAATTAACCAGTCGTCGAGGTAAGGTAGAATCTTCAAGCCTCGTGCCTGCAGGGGAGACAAGGCCGCTGCTGCCACCACTCGAGTGAACACCCTGGGTGATAGGGACAGCCCAAACGGGAGGACCCTGAACTGAAAATGTCTCCCCTGAAAAGCAAAGCGAAGGAACCTCCAATGATTGTGTGCGATCGGTACATGAAAATAAGTATCCTTCAAATCGATGGTCGTGAACGATTCGCCTGGGGAAAGTGCCTGAAGCACCTCTGAGGTGTGTAGCATGTGAAAAGGCATGACTTTTAAAAACACATTGAGACCTTGCAGGTCTAAAACTGGACGGAGGTTGCCAGTTTTCTTCGGGACAAGAAAGTATCTTGAGTAAAACCCCCCCGGATCCTGCTGAGGGTCTACGTGTACAATTGCACCCTTTTTCCAGCAAGGTTGCCATTTCTTGATTGAGTGCCTCGGATTTTGCCGGGTCCGAAATGGCAGTCATTCGGACCTGGCCGGCGTTGGAACTGTAGGCGGTATCCTCGTGATAAGGTGGTCAACGCCCACATGTCTGGGGTGTTGGCAGCCCAGTATTGGAGCTGTTCCGGGGTTAAACAACCCCCCCCCCCACTTGTAACAGGCCGCCGGGGAGCCACAAATGGGCTTGGTGGCACAGCATATGTTGCTGGTGTGTAGTAGAAGACCCAGGAGCAATAGGAGGAGGGGCCCGTCGGTGAAGGCCCGCCAGCTGATGTCTAGTCTGAGAGGCCTAGGCTGTCCGTTTCAAAGCCTCCAGCGCCGCCTCTCCAAAAACCTCACCCGGAACCACAGGTAACCCTCTCAAGGTTCTCCTACAGGTCTCGGTCAAGGGAGATTGTGCCAACCAGACCTGCCAACGCGCCTGGGTCAGGATGGACAGCAGGCGGCCCAGCTCCCTTGACATAAAAGCAAATGCTTGTAGGGACGTGTCGACCAAGCCTTGGGTAGCTGCATCGACATTAGAAGCCTCTAGTGAAGTCGCTAACCTAACAGTAAATGGGACAGGGAATTGCCAATACGATCCATGCGCGCCCCAGAGTCGTAAGCTTTACACAGCAGTTCGTCAGTAACCCGGCACTGAGGTCGCAGCAAGGACCCTTCCATCAGATGTCGGTTTAGAAAACACTTTTGTATCTGACCAGCAGGCTTGTAGTTCCTTAATATACTCCGTAGAGGGGGGAACCAAAAAGGAAGACGCAGAGCTCTGTCGTCTAAAAAACGCACTAGAAAACACAGGCTGCGCCGCCGGTGCCTCCCTCCAATGTAACCCGTGCAAAAGCCACGAGTAGACACGAGGCAGCTGAGTCATCATCGTCACCTCTCTGAGAGCAGGTGGAGTTGTGTGAGCTCAACTCTGAGATGTCAGAACACGCATCCAAACCGTCCCCAGTATGCGGGTCAGTGTCGTGGAAGTGCATATCTGACGCCGCCACAGACAAGGCATCGTTTTCGCAAACAGAAAACACATCCCGCTGGGCAGCTCGCTGGTCACTATCCCGGGTCTGCATGGACTCAATGAGAGCTTTCATTTTAGTGAGCTCTGAAGTAAGGCTATCCACCTTCGAGGATAATCCCGCAGAGCGATCCCCTTTGCTGCGCTTACGCGGAGTAGGGGAAGTGTCGACAGCAGAGCGCTTTCTCCTCACCTTCCCGCTGGCCGGCAGCTGGGTGTCCTGTATATCAGAGGGCCCAGCTCCTCCGAACGTGGCCAGGCGGTCAGCACGCAGGGATCTAGGCATAATGGTGCAACTCATGCAAGCATTTTCCGTCAAGCCTTCTTTAAGGTGGTCCACACCCAAACATAAGGGGCATAATCATGTCCATCCTCAGGCTGAAGCGGGGCCATGCACGCTCTACAGCACATGGACTCCATCACAACCGACGCTAGATCAGGTCGAGCTGAAAACGCCACTCTCGATCCGCCAACTGGGATAAAAATACCACGTTGAGCCGAAAACGCCACTGGTGGTAGACTAAAAAACTCAAAGCGAACAGTATGAGCTAAAAAACTGAGCACGGTTCTAGAAGAACAGAGATATTTTAGCCGAATGCGGCAATAGTCAACACAAAAGTCAAGCTGAACCGACCACGGCAGCAAATACAAACCAGCTCCACCGAACCCGGTGTCTCTTCCAACAAAAAATGCAGAAACTACTTACCATATGGTCTTTGTAAAACGTGCATCTCACCGGCGTCAGGGAACCACCCGCGCTCCAGGTGAGGCACTCCGCCACACGCAGATTACCCCGCCCCTGAGGGGCGAGTCGCACTCGCTGCCCCGGCTGTGATGTACTGTACCCAATCACAAGTCACGGGACTCTGAGCAGTAAGCTGCCACCAAAGGGAAAAATTGTGGTACCAAGCAGCATCCGCGAGTAGCCACAACACACTCGACCTAAGCGCGAGAAGAAAAAAAAGGACTGTGCTTCGAAGTCACGTGACTATAGAGCCTCACGTAGGTCACCGGAAGGTCATACGTGAATTTGTTGATATTAAATCTCGACCTGCGCATGTGCAAGAGTGATCATCCAGTGCTTGAAGCACCGCCTCTGGCGTCAGAAGGGATGAAATAGAACTATGTGTCACTGCAGCAGGTGAATCTGGACCAGTGGATTCACTCTGACACTGATCAGATCAGTGTGTGGATGAAAACTACTTTCTCCAGATAAACTCAGACAAGATGAAAGTCACAGACCCACAGAAACATAGAGAAAGTGTCAGCGTCACCTCCAGTCTCTCTCTCTCTAAAAACTTCAAATCAGTCTGAAATCTAGAGGTAATAATGGACTCAGACTTGAACTTTAACAGTCACATCAAATCAAGAACATCTGCAGCTTTTCACATCTAAAAACACGTCAAAAATCAAAGGTAAACTGTCCAAACCAGACTCCACTCTGTCTCCAGGAGGTTAGACGACTGTAGCGTCTCACTGATCTCTCCAAACGAGCCTTAAAACAGAGTCAGGACTAAACCTGGAGGATCAGTGTTAGAGTCAGAGTTTTATGGAGTTAAAACCTGGAACATTCTTCCTGAAGATGTCAAAGTCGAGCCTGTCTCTGTTTAAATCCAGACTCAGACGTTTCTGTTTAGCTGCTTGTGACTGAATTTTTTTTTTATTCTGCCCTTTTCTCCTTTAATGTTCATCTTATGATAATTATTTGTGATTATATATGTTTCAATTTGTTGTATTGTGCTTTAATGCCTTTCTTATGTCTGTGTGTTTGTTTGTTTGTTTGTCTGTCTGTTCTTTTGTTTTGTCTTTGGTCTGTTTACCGGTGTAGCCAAAATGGAGGGCCGCACGTGCGAGTACAGCGGCCGGATGTACCAGAACGGGGAGAGTTTTGCTGTTGGCTGTAAACACCGGTGCACTTGTCTGGACGGGGCCGTGGGCTGTGCTCCTCTGTGCAGCGACAAACTGCCCCCTGCCTCCCCCACCTGCCCCGTCCCCAGACTCATCCAGACCCCCGGGACCTGCTGCCCCTCCGTCCACTGCCACAGGGGAACCTGGCACCTCCCCTGGAAAAGAAGGTAACGTCCAGCACTGCGCCACCTCGTCCAAATAGTCCAGATAAAAATAGTAGTGATGCACGATACGATGCAGGCGTCGCATATCGGCGCTGAGATTCTGCTGGATCAGATATCGATTCAAAGGTATCGGTTCAGTCGATATCCCGTTTTGGTCGATAAACTGGTGTAATAAGACGACTGACTGGTCCATTTTGGCCCAAAATAGCTCCTGAAATTAACCCCTTACCATTCCGGGTATTTTTGGTGAAATTGCCTTTGTTCTGACCTCTCCAAATTAAAATGATAACTATTATTGAACCATAAGTCGTATTTGGGCTCTTTGTAAAGGTAACATCCTATAGTTTTACCCTCAGTGTCAGAATCACTGTAAGTTTGTCTGGTAAGTATTTATACACTTTGGAACACACATAAAAATGATTTTTCTCATCCTCGCCTAAATTTTTTTGTAAAATTAAGAAAGCTGCAGTAGGAGCTGGGGACAAAAATACACCATATTTCAATTGAAAATGTTGTTGACCTCTCACATTTCAGATTTGAGGTCAATCTATTAAAAAATGAGATTTTTACACTTATTTTATTATGACTAAATCCAGGCGTTTTATGGAGGGACTTTTGATGTATCCAAGTTTATCCAAACCTCTCCAAATGGAGACATTTGGAGAACGTTTGGAAAAACTGCAATAACTTTTGAATAAACCCACAGACATCAATGAGGCTCTACTGAAAGCTCACACTTAGAGGAATCTGTATCTGCACCGAGCTGCTCTATTACTTATGTAAATTTATATAGCATATCAAAACATAATATAAAATGCATATTTGTTTATGAAATAGTCAAAACAAGGGGTATAGGTCAAAATAAATATATATTTACAAACTCCACACACTGCAAACAGTGAACAAACACACACTGTGAACAGCAGTGAAAAGCTCACTGTACATGATTATGGCTTGTCCACAAAATGGTGAAAAAATGTCTTTGCCAAAATGCCATTTCTTTGTTTTGTGCAAAACCTGGTAACAGCCGATGAGCAAATCTGATAACGTCACCCACGTGCCTAAAGAAAAACACAAACACATTAGTAACAAGAAAGTACAAAATTGAGAGAGGGTGAAGTAATATTATATCATATACATATTATAATTTTACTTACAATACTGTAAACTGCAGAACAAAACACCTTTCAATCAATAGACAAATGAAGTCTAATTCATACAGATAAAAACAAATGTGCCTGAGCCCATGGTTCCAATGCCACTATGTGCACAGAAGTGATGCTAATGATTACACACGATATATTTTATCTACAATTATGTAAATAGCAGAATAAACCAGGCTTACCGACCCAGAACAGCATCCAGTCCATCAAAGAATATGCTCCTCCACTTCTGAGTCCACCGTGGAATCTGCCACGGACCGCTCCGGGTCCGAGATGCCTCTGGTATAACTTGTACAAACATCCACAGTGTCCTCCGTCGCGTACTGCCTTTGTTTTATCCGTTTCGTCGTGTTTAGAAGCAAAACTGTGGTAAAATCACAGTGCGTCATTTTACGCACGCTTTACGCACGAAAAGCCGTGATTCATTTACTTTCGTTACGCACTGGGCCTGCTCCGTGTGTTTACAGAAAACCATGGCATGTCATACATCCTCGTGTTCAGCTGCTCATTGGCTGTAAGGAGAAAACGTCACTGAATGTGTGAGATGTGACTGGTTGATTCTACACGGGGGAGAGTGGGGCGTACACTTTCAGTCACCTGTAGCACTGATTCGCTGTCTGGGGCTCCAGTGACCCTCAACCCCCACCTTATTGGACAAACTTGGTGTCAATCAGAAGCTAGCATGTTTGTCTGTCACTGAGAAACAAAGTTGGCGCTGTCTGAAGTTTGTTATGCCTGAAATTGACGAAAGAAATGCAAAAAAATGACGGAGCAGATTTCACTTTCCTGCAGCAGATTGGACATGGAGGATCTAAGTTATTTTGTGGACATAATTTCTTGACTGGATTATATTCTCTGGACGTCTACGGAAAGAATGAGACCGATATTGTGGAAATATGTTGATGTTTGACAGAACCAGAGCCTCAAAGGTGAGTGAAGTCCAAATAGGCATTTTTGGCTTTTCTGTAAAAACGTCTTTCCTGACAGCACTGTGGTGACTTTAGGTGAAAATGGTTTACATATTCGGAAAGATGAGATCCGTAGCTTTCATTTGATGTGTAGATTGTTTGTGTGGGTGACGCAGAAGTGAATGTACATTGCTGTAAAGTTGTAAAGAAAAGGCGACGGCCCGTGGGCGGGCCCTCGGAACGGTAAGTGGTTTTAAACTTATATTTTACAAAACTGTTCTCAACTGTGGCCACAGTACGAGCTGAGCTCCACCACGTGGAGCAAATGAATGAAAAATAACTCACTGTGAATCACTGAGGGTCCAAAAGGCGCCGTATAAAAGTAACATTATGTTTGAGCAGCTGTGACATTAGTTCTGATGCATTTATTGTTACTTAGAGAAGCGTCTCTCAGCTGCTGCTGTGTTTTTTCAGGTGACTCCAAAACAGCACCAGCCCCGACCGAAGCTGTCCAACGACCTGAAGGAAGACTGGGAAAACCAGTACGGACTTCGCCACCTGCCACGTATGAGACAAACTAACAAAGGAACAGTGCAATTTGAAAAGAATCACATTTGAAATCTTGTGTTTGATTTATTCAGGGAAAAATGTAAAGTTGAGGCGGATGAAGGAGAATACCTGCCCCGTGCAGACCACCAGCTGGTCCCAGTGCTCCAGGAGCTGTGGGACGGGCCTGTCATCTCGAATCTCCAACAAAAACCCAGAGTGTAAACTGCAGAAAGAGACCAGAATATGCACCATACGACCCTGCCACAGCCTCCTGCTCCCCACGAAGGTAAAGCCCTGACCCTGCTCCCCACGAAGGTAAAGCCCCGTCACTGTCCTGCCACAGCCCTCTGGTCCACACGGGTAAGACCCCGTCACAGCCTCACTGTTCCCACAGAGGGGATGCTCCACACTGGTGCTGCTGAAGTGTAGTATTAGTGAATCCCCATAACTGCTTTATTCTTCTGACATTGTTATTTTGTAAACACCAGCGTAAGTCCTCTTGAAAAGGACTGAAACTCACATGGATTATTATGTCTGGCCCCGTGTAAACACTCCCTCGTCTCCGGAGCTGTACTAATCCCTGATTTGAGGAATATGATGATCCTGTGGGTGGT
>JAIEZT010001246.1:243862-268862 GCA_019594935.1 Periophthalmus modestus | reverse complement strand
CACTGAACAGAGAGGAAAATGACAGAGTGTGTCAAGTCTCGCCTCAGACCACAGACTGTAAAGACGTGATATGAGGGAGTGAGACGTCACCTCAGCTTCAGCTCCACATGAAGCTCATCGAGGTGGAGCAGGTATAAGGACGATTTGGAGATGAGCTGCACATTTGGAATTTCGAGCACAAATATTATAGCAACCAAAGACAATCCAGAGCGAGGCTAAGCAGCGCTGTCAATCAAACCTGTTGCTAACGCTACAGGAGCGACGTCGGGGAAAGAAGGACCTGATGTGTCTGTTATTAATGTTCATATGTTGATTTACAGACACAGACGTGAAATAAAAACCCCAGGATCATGTAGAGGGTTAATACGAACATTTAAGACCAAAATGAGTCTGACAGCAGCAGGGACAGAGAGAGACACAGTTTTTAAGCTTCTGACCAGCCTCAAGTACGTCTGTCACAAGAATCACTATAACTATATCGACTCATCGTTCTATATGTAAAAGTTGGAATTATATATATTTTTTGGGGTCAGTATTTATCATGTTGCTTTTTCTTTGCACTACTGAGAATTTTGTGGTTATTTTTTGTCCATATGATCAGATTTGAGCCGTAAAAGGTTGAATTAATAACTTCTGTGACTCATTACAGACACAATCTACCAATTAAAGTGTTTCATTCTGCGGTTTATTTAATGCAGGTCATGACTTTTAACAATATTGTAGATGATAATAATAATATTGTATTAAACATAATATTTTTTGTGGTTTAAATCTGCTCTTGAGTTTTTGTGTCAGTGGCATTAATGAGTTTCAGTATTATCGAGTGTCTATATTTACTTCAGCGACATATTGAAATGTTTTGTGACAGGCCTGATCCCGAGAGCTCACTGCAGATCTGCTCAAAGAACCGATTTATTTAACATTTACATTAATGTACAACTTCACTTTAAAGGTCGAATATCACACAAAACCGACTGAGATTTAATCCATGTTCTAATGTTTCCTCGTCAAAAACATATGGTCAAATATGGGCCCTTTAAACAGTGTAATATGGGCCTTTAAACAGTGTAATATTGGCCTTTAAACAGTGTAATATGGGCCTTTAAACAGTGTCATATGGGCCTTTAAACAGTGTAATATGGGCCTTTAAACAGTGTAATATGAGCCTTTAAACAGTGTAATATGGGCCTTTAAACAGTGTAATATGAGCCTTTAAACAGTGTAATATGGGCCTTTAAACAGTGTAATATGGGCTTTTAAACAGTGTAATATGGGCCTTTAAACAGTGTAATATTGGCCTTTAAACAGTGTAATATGGGCCTTTAAACAGTGTAATATTGGCCTTTAAACAGTGTAATATGGGCCCTTTAAACAGTGTAATGTGAAATGGATGAGCCCTGATCTGTGTCAACTCGTCTGCAGAGGAAGCAGCTCATTTTTACACCAAAAGATGGCGCTGTAGAATGCACCAACACAGTGACCAAACCGTGTTGGAAGTGAGGTCCACACAGACTGAGGCGTCACGTCCTCATCACTGATGCAGATAAACAGAGTCGTCTGGAGTAAAGCTGCATGTTCTCCTTCACTGTAGCAGACGCAGCTGGTTCAGCTGCTCGTACAACAAAGAGCTCAGGAGGATCACTCTGGCCCACTGTGATGGCCATTTATGACACGGACAGACACAAATGGGCAAAGCTTAGACGGGCCTCTACACCTGCTGCTACAGCGGGTATGGGAAAAGTAGATACAGCTGAGTATTTCACTTTTTGTTTTGGTCGACCTGCTGTCTAAAAAAATACACAACACAATAATTATATTAACACTTTAACACGAAGAGACAGCTGCACAAAATGTGACTACCCTGCTCCCGTTTCTCTGCATCCTAAACAGTCACTATCACCCATAAAAATCCATCCCGCTCGCTCTCTGTGTGGCAGCACTGGAGATACAGATGAATCCAGTTTGGACTAAATCACACGCTCACTCTGGAGGGTTAAGTTACTCACGTCTTGCATGAACTTGCGGCACACAGGACGGATCTCTTTGCTCAGGGTGGCACTGAACATCATCACCTGTTTCTCGTGTGGGGTCAGTCTGAAGATTTCTTGGACATCGCTCCTCATATCTGGTTTAAAATAAATCGAAACAACAACAAAAAAGCAAAGGTTTAGGGTGAACCACAGACTGTGAAGAAGTGGACTGAGTGAGTGTGACGTCACCCACAGCGTTCAGAAGCTCAGGTAATGATGTGTCTGTTATTAATGTTCATATGTTCATTTAAAAAATAACAAAATAAAAACCCCAGGATCATGTAGAGGGTTAATACGAACATTTAAGACCAAAATGAGTCTGACAGCAGCAGGAACAGAGAGAGACACAGTTTAAAAAAAAATAAATTAATTAAAAATAACAAAAAAATTAAAATAAATTCTAAAGAAAAAAAAATGTAAAAAAAAAAACAACTCTAAAGAAAAAGAAAAAAATCCTCAAAATAACAAAAAAAACAAACAAACTCAAAATAACTAATAAAATTTAATAAAATAAACTCAAAAGAAGAAAAAAATCCTCAAAATAACAAAGAAAAAAAACCCTCAAATTTACTAAAAAAAAGAACCCCAGGATCATGTAGAGGGCTAATACGAACATTTAAGACCAGAATGAGTCTGACAGCAGCAGGGACAGAGAGAGAGACAGTTTATCAGGTTTATTAGTTTATCAGCTGCAGCAGAAGACGAAAGAAAAAGTCTCAAAGGGACTACGACGGGTCAGGATATTTTCGGCAAAGTGTACCAAACCATGGAAGAATTAGACCTGGACTGGTCAAAGCCGGCCAGCATCAGACCTGACGGGGCTCCTAGTGGTGGGCATGTCGCGGGGTCTAATAGGACGCATGAACCGGGAGATGGAAGAACGACGTCTCACCGCCCCGCTACAAGTCCACTGCCTAATTCACCAGCAAGCACTGTGCTGCAAAGTGTTGACATGGGCTTCTGTCATGAAGGTTGTGGTGTCATGCATACACTTCATCAGAGCAAAGGGACTTAAACACAGGCCGTTCTAAGAGTTCCTGTCTGAACTGGAATCTGCGCACGGAGATGTGCTGCACTACACAGAGGTCCGATGGTTGAGCCGGGGCAGAGTTTTGAGGAGTTTTTACGAGCTGCTACCCGAAATTAACGCATTTCTTCATTCACAAAACAAAACATGCCGGAGCTGCTCGACCCAGAATGGAAAAAGCACCTCGCATTTTTAACAGACATGACAGAAATGCTGCTTTAACTTGCAGCTACAAGGCCGGGGAAACTCACTTGCGACATGTATTCCCACGTAAAAGCATCTGATGTGAGACTAGAGCTGCTTTTGGGACAAGTGAAAAAGCCGGAGGTGTTGGACTCACACTCACTTCCTATTTGGAATGTGGCGTCTGTTTATATCTACAGTCTATGGGTTCAACATTTGTGAATTTGCCTTTTGGATATTTAACGGCAAAGTCCAATGTAATCACCTGATAAACCTGGCTCCTGCCCCATCTGAAAACCTTCAATTAAACCCCATCACTGTTTCTTTGTGCTCACTCACCCAGAGCCTCCAGCATCTTATCGCACTCATCCAGCACAAAGTGTTTGACGTTCTTCAGGTTCAGGGTCCTGTTGCGAGCGAGAGCGAGGGATTCGGCCCGGCGTTCCCACGACTATGTGAGGGCAGTTCTTCTTCAACACTTCCTCGTCTTTCTTGATCGCCAGCCCACCAAAGAACACACCAAAGAACACAGACACCTTCAGAGTGGGCATGTATTTGGAGAAACGCTCATACTCTTTGCTGATCTTGAAGGCCAGCTCTCGAGTGTGGCACATCACAAGGACAGACACCTGAGGAACACAGAAGCAACGTGATGTTTAAAACTCCAGAGGCCAGGGCTGTTGAATCACATTTTCAACAAAAGGAACACAAAAGGTCCTACTCATAGACTGTATATATATATATGTGAACAGAGCTAACCTGCTACCTGCCACGTTCTAAATACAAAGTGATTATGTTCACACTTCTGGCTCCATCAAGTCTGGCTTCAATTTACTTTTACATTAAAAAAATTGGCGTCACTCTCTCTGTCCCTGCGTGCTGTCAGACTCATTTGGTCTTAAATGTTCGTATTAACCCTCTACATGATCCTGGGGTTTTTATTTCATGTCTGTGTCTGTAAATCAACATATGAACATTAATAACAGACAAATCAAATCCTTCTTCTCTTGCTACTCAGCGTTGCAAAACTCTCCCACTCCCTGCTCCTGATTGGCTCTTTGGTTGCTATGATAACTCTGCTCCACAGTTCGCCCCTGTACCTGCTCTAGCCCTTGATGAGCTTCATTTGAGCAGAAGCTGTGGTGACGTCTCAGTTCACTTCTTAAACAGTCTGTGGCTGTACTCACCTGACCCTCCACTGGCTCCAGCTGCTGCAGTGTCGCGAGCACAAACACAGCCGTTTTTCCCATACCCGACTTGGCCTGACATAAAATATCCATGCCCAGAATTGCCTGAGGTATACACTCATGTTTGGACTGTGAGAGAGAAAACAAAAGTTGATTCAGCATTTCTGAGTCTATAATATTACAGTAGTGGGTACCAGTGTAGTAAATACTAATGATATTGACCCTCTGAGGGGTGCTCAAATCCACAGTCCACAATGGCTCGCAGCAGCTCTGGTTTGAGCAGAAAGTCTCTGAACCCGGAGCTGTGGATGGACACGTACGACCCCTTCAACCTCCTTCTTGGCTGGGATGGTTTCTGCCACCACCTGAGGCTCGTCCATCCTCGTCATAGTCCAAAAGTTCGTTATCAGACATCTGTAAAAAAGAACACACACTCAAATCAAAACACACAACTCAAATATAAAACCCCACAATCAAATAAAAAAACCACCACAACTCAAATCAAGAACAACCTTTAACCAGAGACAGAGCCTTGACTCTTAACAGAAGTCACCATTTCAGAATATGATGATCAATAAAGTATAATGAACAGGAAAACTTAAACAAAGCATTTGTCATTTATGTCCTAATGACAGGGATGGATTTTAGTAAGTTTTTTTCTTCCCACTCGAACTTAAAATATGAAAAAAAAAAAATGGATCCATTAACCTCCTCGACATAAATAACTGAATGAATGAGTTGAGTTAAATGGGTTGTTATGAGTTGATTGAGTTTGAATAAGTTTGTAAGAGTTGTAAGAGTTGTAAGAGTTGTAAGAGTTGTAAGAGTTGTGTATTTTTATAATGTCTGTCCTGTGGCTGATGCTCAGACTCTGGACCAAACACGGGCCGAGTTTTGTAATAAATCTTCAAACATGACGCTCACGGGAGCCTCAGCTTCAACAGTTACACAAAAAACACAAACTTAAACATAAGCCACGAGATAAGACCGCACTGGGCTGTATTTAAACTTAAAATGTGAAACATACAGACTCGGAGCATTAGCCCCGGTTAGCCGTTAGCTTAAAGCTATCTACAGGGCCCCGCGAGGGTCAAAATAAACATTTCAAACTAAACAAAGTTTCATAAACGAACAGGGCGCGGAGAGAGTTATGGATAAAACCAAGACACATTTTGACAGGATTACCTTGAGATGGTGCGAAAAGACGTTAGAAAAGACGTTAGAAAAGACGTGACTCTTTACGGCGGAGTTTCACACGGACTGAGCGGAAGCGCGTGTGCTGCTTTCAAAGACAACACGGAAAAAACAGCTTTAGTAAAATAAATGTACAATCCTGTTTGGGTAAAATCCTTCTGTACGTTTCATTAGTTATTTATGTTTGTTGTATACTTTCTTTTACATAATATAATATATAGATTTATTTTTATTGCTAATATAGGTATTGCACGTTACATTCAGAATACTGAATCGTCTTTTTTACCAGGTTTTTTTACAGTACATGAAGGCACCACCACTCAATGTCTCCTCTATGGGATATCTAGGGTTCTATCACATCAGATCAGATCAGTATCGAGCCTTTATTAGTCCCACAGTGGGGAAATTCCAGGATTGCACCGCACACATAGAGAACAGCACACATAGAGAACAGAAGAAACAGGGTAATAGATGAATAGTTAGAAATAATTTAAGAAATAGACTCAAAAAATAAAACTCTAATATACACATATATATACATATAGATATACAAAGTGAAAGTGATAAAGTGACTTGAGTATTGAGTACTATACACATCATAACATGATTCTATCACATCATAACAGGGTCCTATCACATCATAACATGGTTCTATCATGACAGGTTCCTATCATCACACATCATAACAGGGTTCTATCACATCATAACAGGGTTTATCCTAACATGTTCTATCACATCATCATAACAGGGTCTACATCAATAACAGGTTATCATCAATCACATGGTTCTATCATGACAGGGTTTCTATCACACATCATAACAGGGTTCTATCACATCATAACAGGGTTCTATCATAACATGGTTCTATCACATCATGACAGGGTTCTATCACACCATAACAGGGTCCATATCACACATCATAACAGGGTCCTATCACATCATAACAGGGTTCTATCACATCATAGAGACAGGGTCCTATCACATCATAACAGGGTCCTATCACATCATAACAGGGTCCTATCACATCATAACAGGGTTCACATCCTATATCACATCATAACAGGGTCCTATCATAACAGGGTCCTATGACACCATAACAGGGTCGCTATCACATCATAACAGGGTCCTATCACATCATAACAGGTTTCTATCACATAACCAGGGTCCTATCACATCATAACAGGGTTCTATCATAACAGGGTCCTATCACATCATAACAGGGTCCTATCACATCATAACAGGGTCCTATCACATCATAACAGGTTTCTATCATAACAGTGTCCTATCATATAACAGGGTCCTATCACATCATAACAGGGTCCTATCATAACAGGGTCATAACCATAAACATGGTTCTATCACTTCATAACATTGTCCTATCACATCATAACATGGTTCTATCACTCATAACATGGTCCTATCACATAATAACATGGTGCTGTAACATCCCACGTTTTACATTTTATATTATTATAGTTTTAGCTTATGATGTAATTGAATAATTGTGTAATAATAAACATTATAAAATCACATGTTTTGCATTTGTTACATAACATGTACATGTACAATATTCATCTATGAACACTCTGTGACTTTTTTAATAAATTCGTCTAAAACTGGGGAGAAGTGATATGATTTGTGTCCACTTGGGGGCGGCATCGAGTCAGATTAAACAGAACGTGAAGCGCTGTCATCTCAGTCCACCAGGAAAATCAAGGTTTTATTCAATTACTCTTTTGCATAACTAGAGGGAGGACATCTCAGCGATTTATAGCATAAACAAATGAATGAATGAATGAATGAATGAATGAATGAATGAATGAATAAATAAATAAATAAATAAATAAATAAATAAATAAATAAATAAATAAATAGTAGGTAAAGGTGGGTGTTTGGTGTCTGTGTCTCTGGTTCCTCTGAGGTTCCTCTGTTGCTGTCTCTTGTTCCTCTGAGGTTCCTCTGTTGCTGTGTCTTGTCTTGTTCCTCTGAGGTTCCTCTCTGTTGCTGTGTCTTGTTTTAGTTCCTCTGAGGTTCCTCTCTGTTGTTGTCTCTTGTTCCTCTGAGGTTCCTCTCTGTTGCTGTCTCTTGTTCCTCTGAGGTTCCTCTCTGTTGCTGTCTTCCTGGTTCCTCTGAGGTTCCTCTGTTTCTGCTGTCTCTTGGTTCCTCTGAGGTTCCTCTCTGTTGCTGTCTCTGTCTTGAGTTCCTCTGAGGTTCCTCTGTTGCTGTCTCTTGTTCCTCTGAGGTTCCTCTCTGTTGCTGTCTCTTGTTCCTCTGAGGTTCCTCTGTTGCTGTCTCTGGTTCCTCTGAGGTTCCTCTGTTGCTGTCTCTTGTTCCTCTGAGGTTCCTCTCTGTTGCTGTGTCTTGTTTTGGTTCCTCTGTTGCTGTCTCTTTGCCTGTGGCACTGTTCCATCCTCCTCGCAGAATAAAGCTCGTCGCTGATTGGCCCTGAGTCTTGTCCTGTCTCTTGCGTAGCTGCAGCTGATTGGTGAGTGAGCTGTCTGTCACGTGGTGTTTGTGTTGTGTGATTGGTGCGCTCCGCCTCGAGCCTCACGGAGCCTGTGAACACAGCCATTCTCTGATTTTATCTGTGATGACTGATGTGAGCGTCATTGTGCGCGGAACCAGCGGCCCTCTCTGTGCTGCTTGTGTTTTTCCCCTGAACACCGCGTCTCTCTGCGCCTCTGAGCGGAGAGGAGCGGAGAGGAGCAGTGAGGAGCGGAGAGGAGCAGTGAGGAGCGGAGAGGAGCAGTGAGGAGCGGAGAGGAGCAGTGAGGAGCAGTGCGCCCGGAGGACGCTCCAGGAGGAGGCTCCAGCAGGAGGCTCGAGGAGGAGGAGGAGGAGGCTCGGGGAGGATGGCACAGCGCTGGACGGTCTGTGAAAAGCTCCTCGGTGGAACATTAAGATCGTAATCAGCCGATTCCAAAGCTCTGGACCCGGATGGTGGAGCAGCGTGACGCGCAGCTTTAGGATGAGCAGGACCCGGTAAGATCTGTGCGCGTGCGGCCTACAGCAGAGGAGTGTGATGTGGAGGAGCGGGGCTGTAGCGGGGCTGGAGGAGGCTGTAGCGGGCTGGAGGAGGCTGTAGCGGGGCTGGAGCTTCGTGCTTTCGGGCCTGTCACAGCCGCATTTATCACCGGGGGAAGCGCCACGCGCCGTGTCAGACACGTGCCAGGCTGTGGTTGGTTCTATTCCCGTTTCACTGTGACATTTCACTGCTGAGGAGAGAAGGGGCGCGCGCACGCGCACGCTGCTCAAAGAGGTGCGTGCAAAGCGCGTGCGGGGCCTAGCGCGCGCGCGAGAGAGCGACCAGCGCGCGTCACCGTGACGGTGGCACGAGATTTACCAGAACCCGCGAGAGGCGCGAGTATTTACAGGCCCCGGTTTATTCATAAATGTGACAGAGGGTCAGTGGGTCTGAGGGTCAGAGGGTCTGAGAGACTGGGTCAGAGGGTCAGAGGGACTGAGGGACTGAGGGTCTGAGGGACAGAGGGTCTGAGGGTCAGAGGGACTGAGGGACTGAGGGTCTGAGGGACAGAGGGTCTGAGGGTCAGAAGGTCTGAGGGTCAGAAGGTCAGAGGGTCAGAGGGTCAGAGGGTCTGAGGGACTGATTAATGTCTGACAGATTTCACAAACTTGCTTCAGTGATGCTTGGGCCAAGTTCTGTAGTTGTGTCCTTTGGCAAGACACTTCACCCACATTGCCTAGTGTGAAAGTGGTGTGTGTGTGTGTGTGTGTGTGTGTGTGTGTGTGTGTGTGTGTGTGTGTGAGTGTGTGTGTGTGTGTGTGTGTGTGTGTGTGTGTGTGTGTGTGAATGATCGGTGGTGGTCCGTGGGGCCGATGGAGCAAACTGGCAGCCTCGCTTCCGTCAGTCTGCCCAGGGCAGCTGTGACTACAATAGTATCTTACCATCACCAAGTGTGAATGAATGAATAATGACGATAGTGCAGAGCTTTAGAGGCTCTGACAAGACTGTGAAGAGCATCACAAGTGTAAGGCTTTATTATTATTATATTAATGGACAGAGCTAACCTGTTAGCCACTGTGCTCCAAACAGGAAGTGATCATGGTGCACTTCCTGCTCCATCGACTCTGGCTCCAATTCATCCATCCATCCATCCATTTTCTCCCGCTTATCCGGGGCCCGGTCGCGGGGACACGTCCTCCAGCTCCTCCGGTGGGACCCAAGGCGTTTCCCAGGCCAGCCGAGAGACATAGTCTCTCCAGCGTGTCCTGGGTCTTCCGCGGGGCCTCCTCCCGGTGGGAATGCCCAGAACACCTCCTTAGGGAGGCATCCAGGAGGCATCCTGAGCAGATGCCCGAGCCACCTCAGCTGGTTCCTCTCGACGTGAAGGAGCAGCGGCTCTACTCCGAGCTCCTCCCGTGTGACTGAGCTCCTCACCCTGTGTCTAAGGGAGCGCCCAGTCACTCTGCGGAGGAAACCCATTTTGGCCGCTTGTATCTGCGATCTTGTCCTTTCGGTCATTACCCAGAGCTCATGACCATAGGTGAGGGTAGGAACGTAGACTGACCCGGTAAATCGAGAGCTTTGCCTTTCGGCTCAGACTCCGCTTCACACTCGGCTGCAAACCGCCCCAGTGCCTGCTGCAGGTCCTGGCTCGAAGAAGCATCAGGACAACATCATCTGCAAACAGCAGAGATGAGATCCTGTGGTTCCCGAACCAGACCCCCTCCAGCCCCTGAACCAGACCCCCTCCAGCCCCTGACTGCGCCTAGAAATTCTGTCCATAAATATAATGAACAGAACCGGTGACAAAGGGCAGCCCTGGCGGAGTCCAACATGCACCGGGAACAGTCTGACTTACTGCAGAGAACACAGCTCCTGCTCCGGTCACACAGGGACCGGACAGCCCTTAGCAAAGGCCCCCGGACCCCATACTCCCAGAGCACCCCCCAAAGGACACCACGAGGGACACGGTCAAATGCCTTCTCCAGATCCACAAAACACATGTGGACCGGTTGGGCAAACTCCCATGATCCTTGAGCACCCGATGGAGAGTGTAGAGCTGGTCCAGTGTTCCACGACCAGGACAAAAACCACACTGCTCCCTCCTGGATCCGAGGTTCGACTATCGGCCGGACTCTCCTCTCCAGTACCCTGGAATAGACTTTACCGGGAAGGGTTGAGGAGTGTGATTCCCCTGTAATTGGAACACACCCTCCGGTCCCCCTTTTTATACAGAGGGACCACACCACCCCGGTCTGAGGGAGTCCAGAGGTACTGCCAGTCCCGACTGTCCACGCGCCACGCGATGTTGTAGAGACGTGTCAGCCAAGACCCACAACATCCAGAGACTTAAGGTACTTGGGATGGATCTCATCAACGCCCGGAGCCTTGCCACTGAGGAGCTTGCCAACCACCTCAGTGACTTCGGTCAGGGTGATGGACGAGTCCGTCTCCGGTCCCCACAGTCTCAGCTTCCTCCTCGGAAGACGTGACAGTGGGATGAGGAGATCCTCAAAGTATTCCTTCCACCCGTCCAACAACATCCCCAGTCGAGGTCAACAGCTCTCCACCCGCACTGTAAACAGTGTTGGTGAAGCACCGCTTCCCCCTCCTGAGGCGCCCGAACGTTTTGCCAGAATTTCTTTGAGGCCGTCCGATAGTCCTCCTCCATGGCCTCCCCCGAACTCCTCCCAACCCCGAGTTTTTGCCCCCATGACAGCACGAGCCGCGGCACGTTTGGCCCGCCGGTACCTGTCAGCTGCCTCAGGAGTCCCACAAGCCAACAAGGCTCGATAGGACTCCTTCTTCAGCCTGACGGCATCCCTTACTTCCGGTGTCCACCACCGGGTTCGGGGGTTGCCGCCGCGACAAAGCACCGCAGACCTTATGACCACAGCTACGAGAAGCCGCATCAACAATGGAGGTGGAGAACATGGCCCACTCGGAGTCCATGTCCCCAGCCTCCCCCGGGATCAGAGAGAGAAGCTCTCCCGAGGTGCGAATTGAAGACCCCCCTGACAGAAGGCTCCGCCAGACGTTCCCAACAGACCCTCACGATACGCTTGGGCCTGCCAGGCCTATCCGGCTTCCTCCTCCGCCAGCGGATCCAACTCACCGCCAGGTGGTGATCAGTTGACAGCTCTGCCCCTCTCTTCACCCGAGTGTCCAAAACACGCGGCCGGAGGTCAGATGACACAACTACAAAAGTCGATCATTGACCTCCGACCTAGAGTGTCCTGGTGCCACGTGCACTGATGGACCTTGTGCTTGAACATGGTGTTTGTTATGGACAAACTGTGGACTAGCACAGAACTCCAATAACAAAACACCGCTCGGGTTCAGATCAGGGAGGCCGTTCCTCCCAATCACGCCCCTCCAGGTGTCACTGTCGTTACCCACATGGGCGTTGAAGTCCCCCAGGAGAACAACGGAGTCCCCGGTGGGTGCACTGTCTAGTCTCCATGTCCGGAGATCCGGTCGTCGGGGCCCCCGCCGTCAACTGCCGCCCGGATCACTCTGGGCCCCCTATGGATCCTCCCGCGGGTGGTGGGTCCACGTGAGGACGGCCCCACGTCGCTCCTTCGGGCTGAGCCCCGCCGGGCCCCGTGGGGAAAGGCCCGGCCACCAGGCGCACGCTCTTGAGCACCCACCCATGCCTGGCTCCAGGGTGGGGCCCCCGGTGACGCCGGTCCGGGCGACGTAACTGGCCTTTGGTCTTCTCTCTTCATAAAGGGCTTTTGAACCACTCTTAGTCTGATCCCTCGCCCTGGACCTGTTTGCCATGGGTGACCAGGGGCATGAAGCCCCCGACAACAGAGCTCCCAGGATTATCCGGGTACTCAAACCCCTCCACCACGTTAAGGTGGCGGTTCGGGGAGGGGGCTCCAATTCACTTTACATTAAAAATCTCTGTCTGTATTTGCTGCTGTCGGACATTAATCTGCTCTACATGATCCTTTTTTATTTCACATCTGTGTCTGTAAATCAACATATGAACATTAATAACAGACACATCAGGTCCTTCTGTCCCCGACGTCGCTCCTGTTAGCGTTAGCAACAGGTTTGATTGACAGAAAACTGAAACGCTGTCTCCCCATGGTTAGTCTTGAGCAGGCTGGTCCCTGAAGTCCTCAGAGTTTAGTTCTGGTTTAGTCCTGGTTTAGTCCTGGTTTAGTCCTGGTTTAGTCCTAGTTTAGTCCTACTTTAGTCCTGGTTTAGGCCTGAGCACAGGACACGTGTGAAGTACTTCCTGGTTCTAGTACACATGTGTGAAGTACTTCCTGGTTCTAGTACACATGTGTGAAGTACTTCCTGGTTCTATTACACATGTGTGAAGTACTTCCTGGTTCTAGTACACATGTGTGAAGTACTTCCTGGTTCCTGTGTTACTTCTAGTACACATGTGTGAAGTGGTTCTAGTACTTCCTGGTTCTAGTACACATGTGTACTTCCTGGTTCTAAGTACTTCCTGGTTCTAGCACACAGTGTTAAGTATTATTCACTCCCACCAAAAAATGATCTGGGACCAGCCCTGGAAAACCCCAGAGTCTGACACACACAGCCTGAAGCAGAATCATGCAGGAAGTGACCATCAAACTGAATTTACAATACGGAAACAGATTATGGAAAGTCTCGTTAGGGAAGTTTAGTTTTGTGGTTTTGGTCCAGAGACGGTTGTAAATCTGAAACAGCAGCAGACGGAGAGTGACCAGGATGTGGACGTGTCAGGAAACAGACAGGCTCATCTCCAGCTGGTGTCGTCCTTCAGTTTGGTCTCGTGAAGGTTTAGCTCAGCTCCAGTTACATAAAAGTAAAGTAAACTCACCACACTGACCCCACCCACCACTTTGTGATGTCATCAAGTGGTAGTTTTCAAGTGAACAGCTCCTTTTACCTTTAGTTCAGTAGACTGACAATTTATCCAAATGATTCTAGGTGTGTGGAGTTTAAAAACACAGTGGAGCACTTCCTGTATCACCACATGATGACATCACAAGGTGGAACAGAGTGTTTTCCAGCCTGAATCTGCAGGTTTGTGTGTTAAACATGTGAGAATGAAACAAATCTCAGCTCCAGGTTTGAGACGAGGAAACAACATTATAATAATAACACAGATAAGAGAACAGAGTGAGACGAGCTTTAAGTCTTTAGCATTAGCTGTAGCATTAGCTGTAGCATTAGCTGTAGCATTAGCTGTAGCATTAGCCCTGGTTCTGTGCTGACACTCGCACACACTCTGACCCTCCTCTGTCTCTTTACTCCATTGTTCTCGTCGGTTTCACATTTGTAACTGGATCCTGCACCGTGGTGTTTCTGAAAAGTGAAGAACATGTTCACCTCAGCCACAGGGAGGAACAAAAGTGAACAAAAGTGAACAGGAACATGATACATCCTCAACATACAACAACACACAACACATGATACAGCCTCCTGTTTGTGTCGCTGGAAGTTTTCTCACGACTCACACACAACATACAACACGCAACAACACACAACACACAACATACAACACACAACACACAACATACAACACACAACAGCATACAACACACAACACACAACATACAACACACAACATACAACACACACAACATACAACACGCAACAACACACAACACACAACACACATGTCAACATAACAACACAACACACAACAGCATACAACACACAACACACAACATACAACACACAACATACAACACACACAACACACACACGCAACAACACACAACACACAACACGCAACAACACACAATACACAACACACAACATACAACACACAACAGCATACAACACACAACACACAACATACAACACACAACATACAACACACAACATACAACACACAACATACAACACACAACACACAACATACAACACACAACACACAACACATGATACAGCCTCCTGTTTGTGTCGCTGGAAGTGTTCCCACGACTCACACACACATACAACCACGCAACAACACACAATACACAACACACAACATACAACACACAACACACAACATACAACACACAACACACAACACACAACACACAACATACAACACACAACATACAACACACAACATACAACACACAAAAACACAACATACAACACACAACATACAACACACAACATACACAACACAACACACAACATACAACACACCAACACACAACACATGATACAGCCTCCTGTTTGTGTCGCTGGAAGTGTTCCCACGACTCACACACAACATACAACACAACAACAACACACAATACACAACACACAACATACAACACACAACACACAACACACAACCACACACATACAACACACAACATACAACATACAACACACAACATACAACACACAACATACAACACACAACACACAACACACAACACACAACATACAACACACAACATACAACATACAACACACAACACACAACACACAACATACAACACACAACATACAACATACAACACACAACACACAACACACAACATACAACACACAACATACAACACACAACACACAACACACAACACACAACATACAACACACAACACACAACACACAACACACAACATACAACACGCAACAACACCACACACACACAGAGTGTTTGTGCAGGACAAGGCTCAGGACGGTTTTGTTTTTTGAGCCTCTTAAAAATAATTTTTACAAACTCAAAAGTCACAAGAGTCACGTCTGGAAGATCATTAACCTGAGACGAGTTTAACAGAACAAAGAGAACACAGAACGAGGAGTTTTACACAAGAACACACAAACATCACAAAACTACAGACTACAGGTTTAGACCTGGTTTAGTCCTGGTTTAGACCTGGTTTAGCCCTGGTTTAGTCCTGGTTTAGACCTGGTTTAGTCCTGGTTTAGTCCTGCTTTAGTCCCGGTTTAGTCCCGGTTTAGTCCCGGTTTAGTCCCGGTTTAGACCCGGTTTAGTCCTGGTTTAGTCCTGGTTTAGACCTGGTTTAGTCCTGGTTTAGTCCTGCTTTAGTCCCGGTTTAGTCCCCGGTTTATAGTCCCGGTTTAGTCCCGGTTTTAGACCCGGTTTAGTCCTGGTTTAGTCCTGCTTTAGACCTGGTTAGTCCTGGTTTAGTCCTGGTTTAGACCTGGTTTAGTCCTGGTTTAGCCCTGGTTTAGTCCCTCCGGTTTAGACCCGGTTTAGTCCCGTTTAGTCCCGTTTAGTCCCGGTTAGACCCGGTTTAGTCCCGGTTTTAGTCCCGGTTTAGTCCCGGTTTAGTCCCGGTTTAGACCCGGTTTAGTCCCGGGTTTAAGTCCCGGTTTAGACCCGGTTTAGTCCCCGGTTTAGTCCCGGTTTAGTCCCGGTTTAGTCCCGGTTTAGACCCGGTTTAGTCCCGGTTTAGTCCCGGTTCAGTCTCGGTTTAGACCCGGTTTAGAGTCCTGGTTTAGTCCTGCTTTAGGTCCCGGTTTAGACCCGGTTTAGACCCGGTTTTAGACCCGGTTTAGTCCTGGTTTAGTCCTGGTTTTAGACCTGGTTTAGTCCTGGTTTAGTCCTGCTTTAGTCCCGGTTTAGTCCCGGTTTAGTCCCCGGTTTAGTCCCGGTTTAGACCCGGGTTTAGTCCTGGTTTAGTCCTGCTTTAGACCTGGTTTAGTCCTGGTTTAGTCCTGGTTTAGACCTGGTTTTAGTTCCCTGGTTTAGCCCTGGTTTAGTCCCGGTTTTAGACCCGGTTTAGTCCCGGTTTAGTCCCGTTTAGTCCCGGTTTTAGACCCGGTTTAGTCCCGGTTTAGTCCCGTTTTTAGTCCCGGTTTAGTCCGGTTTAGACCCGGTTTTAGTCCCGGTTTAGTCCCGGTTTAGACCCGGTTTAGTCCCGGTTTAGTCCCGGTTTAGTCCCGGTTTAGGAGTCCCCGGTTTAGACCCGGTTTTAGTCCCGGTTTAGTCCCGGTTCAGTCTCGGTTTAGACCCGGTTTAGTCCCGGTTTAGTCCTGCTTTAGTCCGGTTTAGACCCGGTTTAGACCCGGTTTAGACCCGGTTTAGTCCTGGTTTAGTCCTGGTTTAGACCTGGTTTAGACCTGGTTTAGTCCCGGTTTAGACCCGGTTTAGTCCCGGTTTAGTCCCGGTTTAGTCCCGGTTTAGACCCGGTTTAGTCCCTGGTTTTAGTCCCGGTTTAGTCCCGGTTTAGTCCCGGTTTAGACCCGGTTTTAGTCCCGGTTTAGTCCCCGGTTTAGTCTCGGTTTAGACCCGGTTTAGTCCCTGGTTTAGTCGCTTCCTGCTTTAGTCCCGGTTTAGACCTGGTTTAGACCCGGTTTAGACCCGGTTTAGTCCTGGTTTAGTCCTGGTTTAGACCTGGTTTAGACCTGTTTAGTCCTGGTTTAGACCTGGTTTAGTCCTGGTTAGACCTGGTTTAGCCTGTTTTAGTCTGGTTTAGTCCCGGTTTAGACCCCGGTTTAGTCCCGGTTTAGTCCCCGGTTTAGTCCCGGTTTAGAACCCGGTTTTAGTCCCGTTTAGTCCCCGGTTTAGTTCCCGGTTTAGTCCCGGTTTAGACCCGGTTTAGTCCCGGTTTAGTCCCGGTTTTAGTCTCGGTTTTTAGACCCGGTTTAGTCCTGGTTTAGTCCCTGCTTTAGTCCTGCTTTAGTCCCGGTTTAGACCTGGTTTAGACCCGGTTTAGACCCGGTTTAGTCCTGGTTTAGTCCTGGTTTAGACCTGGTTTAGACCTGGTTTAGACCTGGTTTAGTCCTGGTTTAGACCCGGTTTAGTCCCGGTTTAGTCCCGGTTTAGTCCCGGTTTAGACCCGGTTTAGTCCCGGTTTAGTCCCGGTTTAGTCCCAGTTTAGACCCGGTTTAGTCCCGGTTTAGTCCCGGTTTAGTTCTCGGTTTAGACCCGGTTTAGTCCTGGTTTAGTCCTGCTTTAGTCCCGGTTAGACCTGGTTTAGACCCGGTTTAGACCCGTGTTTAGACCCGGTTTAGTCCCTGGTTTAGTCCTGGTTTAGACCTGGTTTAGACCTGGTTTAGTCCCGGTTTAGTCCCGGTTTAGACCCGGTTTAGACCCGGTTTAGTCCCGGTTTAGTCCCGGTTTAGTCCCGGTTTAGACCCGGTGTAGTCCCGGTTTAGTCCCGGTTTAGTCCCGGTTTAGACCCGGTGTAGTCCCGGTTTAGTCCCGGTTTAGTCCCGGTTTAGACCTGGTTTAGTCCTGCTTTAGTCCTGGTTTAGACCTGGTTTAGACCCGGTTTAGGCCTGGTTTAGTCCTGGTTTAGACCTGGTTTAGACCTGGTTTAGTCCTGGTTTAGTCCTGGTGTAGACCTGGTTTAGTCCTGGTTTAGACCTGGTTTAGTCCTGGTTTAGTGTAATTCAGTTGATTTTTACATTTCGGTCACACTTTATATTTATTGAAACATTTCAGTGACATCACACTGGGGTGTTCTACATATATGCCTATGGCAGAATGTTCAGCAGTTATCACCGTGACATAATTAGCAGACATTATCAAAAACTACCAAACAAGTTTTAAGATTGTCTGAAAACTCATGAGAAAAACACAAAATGGATTTCACGGTCCTGTTGGCTAATGCTAACGCTAATGCTAATGATAATACTAGCTTGTGACTGTCATGTTGTTTGAGAGGGACTTGTTTCACAGAACACATCACCTGTCGTAGTTCAGATGAGTCAGATTTTGTTAAAACTAAACTCGGGTTAAAGTCTAATGTGAGTGACAGAGCCTCAGACAGAGCAGTGCCTGCAGTTAGCGTCACATCCAGGGTCTGTTGATGACATCAGCTGCACAGTATCGATACTTAGAGCTACTTTATTACTCTGGAATATGTTTACAAATCCTTTTAATGTGCGCCGCTCCGTTTAATCCCGTTTTGAGATTAGCAGTGAGTCATACTGAGCCGGGGCAGGAGGATCAGCATCTCCATGGAAACCAGCAGCCACCGGGAAAGTTACACAGTGCAGCTTTAAATGACCCATATCCCTCTGTCTCTGATCTGATGTTTCCTCGTCTCACACAGACCTGGAGCTGTGTTTTTGTTTCATTCTCACATGTTTAACACACAATCAGATTTAGGCCGAGGTTCTTCTCTCAAACTGAAACACTCTGTTCCACCTTGTGATGTCATCATGTGGTGATACAGGAAGTGCTCCACTGTGTTTTTAAACTCCACACAGCTTCATTTCTAGAATTATTTGGGTCATTTCAGTCCTGGAGTTGTCAATCTACTGAACTAAAGGTAAAAGGAGATGTTCACTTGAAAACTACCACTTGATGACATCACAGGTGAACAGAGCGTTTTGAGCTTTGTAGATGTTACAGACACAGTTCTACAGCGACACGTCTGTCGTCACAAGAGCGAGAAATGTCCCCACGCTGTGCACAGAATCATGAGTTAGAGACGTTAGCGGGTTAGTGGGGTTAGCGGGGTTAGCTCATTAGCGGGTTAGCGGGGCTAGCTGGTTAGCGGGGATAGCAGGTTAGTGGGGTTTTTCGTGTTAGCGGGTTAGCGGGGTTAGCTGGTTAGCTGGTTAGTGGGTTAGTGGGGTTAGCGGGTTAGCAGGGTTAGCGGGTCAGAGGGGTTAACTGGTTAGCAGGGATAGCAGGTTAGTGGGGTTAGCTCAGTAGCAGGTTAGCGGGGCTAGCTGGTTAGCGGGGATAGCAGGTTAGTGGGGTTTTTCGTGTTAGCGGGTTAGCGGGGTTAGCTGGTTAGCTGGTTAGTGGGGTTAGCGGCGGTTAGCGGGGTTAGCGGGTCAGAGGGGTTTAACTGGTTAGCAGGGATAGCGGGTTAGTGGGTTAGTGAGGTTAGCGTGTTAGCGCGTTAGCGGGGTTAGCAGGTTAGCTGGTTAGTGTTTAGTGGGGTTAGCGGGTTAGCGGGTCAGAGGGTTTTACTGGTCAGAGGGGTAGCAGGGATAGCGGGTTAGTGGGTTAGTGGGGGTTAGCGTGTTAGCGCGTTAGCGGGGTTAGCAGTTAGCTGGTTAGTGGGTTAGTGGGGTTAGCGGTTTAGCGGGTTTAGCGGGTCAGAGGGGTTAACTGGTTAGCAGGGATAGCGGGTTAGTGGGTTAGTGAGGTTAGTGTGTGTGTGTCTCAATCGTCCAAACTGTGGTGGCACAGTGTTATTTCTGCACTTTGTAGTTAGTTTTATAGTTTTAGCCCTGTCTGTGTTTGAGTCTCTACGGTTCACATCACAGTGACCTTCATGATCCAGCACAGCAGTGAGCGACAGTGTTAGCATGAGTGTTTAGCATGAGTGTTAGTGTTAGCATGAGTGTTAGTGTTAGCATGAGTGCTAGCATGAGCGTTAGCATGAGTGTTAGTGTTAGCATGAGTGTTTAGCATGAGCGTTAGTGTTAGCATGAGCGTTAGCATGAGTGTTAGCATGGAGTGTTAGCATGAGCGTTAGTGTTAGCATGAGCGTTAGTGTTAGCATGAGTGTTAGCATGAGCGTTAGCATGAGTGTTAGCATGAGTGTCAGCATGAGTATTAGCATGAGTGTTAGCATGAGCGTTACCACGAGTGTTAGCATGAGCGTTAGCATGATTGTTAGCATGAGTGTTAGTGTTAGCATGAGTGTTAGCATGAGTATTAGCATGAGTATTAGCATGAGTGTTAGCATGAGCGTTAGCACGAGTGTTAGCATGAGCGTTAGCATGAGTGTTAGCATGAGCGTTAGTGTTAGCATGAGCGTGTGTCTCCCTGTCCTTCTCTGTCCTCCTCTGTCCTCCTCTGTGCTCCTCTGTGCTCTGTCCTCCTCTGTGCTCCTCCTCTGTGCTCCTCCTCTGTGCTCCTCTGTCCTCCTCTGTGCTCCTCCTCTGTCTTCCTCTGTGCTCCTCTGTGCTCTCCTCTGTCCTCCTCTGTGCTCCTCTGTCCTCCTCTGTCCTCCTCTGTGCTCCTCTGTCCTCCTCTGTGCCTCCTCTGTGTCTCCTCTGTCCTCCTCTGTCCTCCTCTGTGCTCCTCTGTGCTCCTCTGTGCTCCTCTGTCCTCCTCTGTGCTCCTCTGTCCTCCTCTGTGCTTCCTCTGTCCTCCTCTGTGCTCCTCCTCTGTCCTCCTCTGTGCTCCTCTGTGCTCCTCTGTCTTCCTCCTCCTCTGTGCTCCTCTGTCCTCCTCTGTGCTCCTCTGTCTCCTCCTCTGTCCTCCCTCTGTGCTCCTCCTCTGTCCTCCTCTGTGCTCCTCCTCTTCCGTCCTCCTCTGTGCTCCTCTGTCCTCCTCTGTGCTCCTCTGTGCTCCTCTGTCCTCCTCTGTCCTCCCTCTGTGCTCCTCCTCTGTCCTCCTCTGTGCCTCCTCTCTGTCTCTCCTCTGTCCTCCTCTGTCCTCCTCTGTGCTCCTCTGTGCTCCTCTACATGATCCTCTATTGTGTCTGTAAATCGACATATGAACATTAAAAACAAAACATTAATAACAGAGCTAGTGTTAGCAACAGGTTTTGATTGACAGCGTTGCTAAGCGTCCGCATGGGCGGGACGGGGCGTGACCGACTAAAGCCTCACTCCTGATTGGCTCTGTGGTTGCTATGATACTCGTGGTCGGAGTTTCAAATATGGAATTCGGCTCCAAATTCTCCACTGTAATTGCTAACTCGAACCTGCAACCTTCTGGTCAGTGGGGCACACCGCTGTACCGACCGAGCCGCTGTCCTTACATCAGAGGAGATGTTTTCAGACGTGCTCAGAGTGACTCACGATGACCTCAGCAGGGCCGCTCCTCGGGTCATGTGATCTGGGAGGGACACGCTCGTTTTCTCTGTGGAGCAGCACAATAATTATGTCATTATTTAGATCATTATTTAGATCATTATTTAGATCATTTAGATTATTATTTAGATCATTATTCTTCACAGAAGTGACTAAAGCTGCGAGTTACAAACGAGTTTTATGGAAAAACAGACAACCATGTGTCGCTCCACCTTTATGTTCATCAGAGCAATGAGACGTTCAACTTCCTGTTTAGACGCGACATGTGGAAACTTTGACCTTTTATAGGTCAGATACAACTGTTACACACAACACATACAAACAAACAACATACAAACAAACACACATACAAACAACACATACACAACACACAACATACAAACAAACACATACAAACAAACAAACAAACACACAACATACAACACAACAACACAACATACAAACAAAACAACAACACACAACATACAAACAAACACACAACAAACAAACAAACACAACATACATACAACAAACACACACACATACAACAAACACACATACACATACACACATACACACACAGGTCATAGGTCAAACATACAACTGTTTAACACACACAACATACAAACAAACACACAACATAGACAGACAAAACACACAACAATCAAAACAAACACACAACCAACACACTACAAACACACAACATACAAAACACACAAAAAAACAACATACAAACAAAACACACATACACATACACAACAGGTCATAGTCAGATAAACTATTACACACAACATACAAACAAATGTACACATACACACACACACACACACACATACACACACACACACAAATATACACATACACACCCACACACACATACCATACACACACACACACACACACAATATACACACACACACACACAAATACACACACACATACACACACACAACACACATACACACACATACACACACATACACACACACACACACACAACACACACACACACACACATACACACACACACACACACACACAACACACCACACACACACACACACATCCACACAACACACACCACACACACACACATACACACACACACACACACACACACACAACAGGTCATAGTTCAGCTGATAACTTCTATGACAGCAGTGCTATTCGTTTTGTGTTTTCTAGCTTGTGTGTAACATATAAAGTTAAGTGCGTTTATCCAGCCTAAAGTTTGGTGGTTGTTCATGTGTTCTTCTTCTCTCCAGGTCGGCACAGCTCTGATCACATTGGCTCTGAGGCCCCCTGCTGGTTGATCGGAGAACAGCAGCGTGAACCATGTCCGTCGCCAGTAACAGCCCCCGAGAGAGACACTCCCACGGCTCAGCTGGAGTTGTCCGTCCCCCTCCGCGGGCGTGGACCCCGACCCCTCCACGGGCAGCCCCCTGCCTCATCCCCCGACTCCTCCTCCTCCCATGAGCCGCGCTCTCAGCTCCCAGCCGCGTCTCCCGGCAGACTCCGAGAACCTGAGTCCCGACGAGCTGGAGCTGCTCGCCAACTCTGGAGGAGCAAAACAGGTATTACCACGAGGACTAAACCAGGACTGAACCGGACTAAACCATGACTAAAACGGGACTGAACCGGACTAAACCAGGACCTAAAAACCGGGACTGAACCGGACTAAAACCAGGACTGAACCGGGACTAAACCAGGGACTAAACAGGACTAAAACGGGGACTTGACCCAGGTCTAAAACCAGGACTAAACCAGGACTACACCAGGACTAAACCAGAACTAAAACCAGGTCTAAACCAGGACTGAACCAGGACTAAACCTGGACTAAAAACCGGGACTAAACCAGGACTAAACCGGGAACTAAACCAGGACTGAACCAGGGACTAACCAGGTCTAAACCCGGGACTAAACCAGACGAAGCAGGACTAAACCAGAGCTAAACCAGGACTGAACCAGGACTGAACCAGGAATAAACCGGGTCTAAACCGGGTCTAAACCAGTCTAAACCGGGACTAACCCAGGACTAAACCCAGTTCTAACCGGGACTAAAACCAGGGTCTAAACCGGACCTAACCAGGTCTAAAACCAGGACTAAACCAGGACTAAACCGGGTCTAAACCGGACTAAACCAGGTCTAAAACCGGACTAAACCAGGACTAAAAACCGGTTCCTAAACCAGGACTAAACCAGACTAAACCAGGTCTAAACCAGGACTAAACCAGGACTAAACCAGGACTAAACCAGGACTAAAACCAGGTCTAAAACCGGGGACTAAACCAGGTCTAAACCGGGACTAAACCAGGACTGACACCGGGACTAAACCAGGACTAAACCGGACTAAATCAGGACTAAACCAGGTCTAAACCAGGACTAAACCAGGACTAAACCAGGACTAAACCAGTCTAAACCGGGACTAAACCAGGTCTAAACCGGAACTAAACCAGGACTGAACCGGGACTAAACCAGACTAAACCGGGACTAAATCAGGACTAAACCAGGTCTAAAACCAGGACTAAACCAGGACTAAACCAGGACTAAACCAGGACTAAACCAGGAACTGAACCAGGACTAAACTAAACCCACATTAGGACTAAAGTAGAACACGTGTGAACTGTCCCAACATGACGGACTGGAGCTGGTAGTGGCCCTGGAGGAAGAGTAAACTGGCACAGAGGTTTGAAAAATAGATACGATAAAATATTCATGACATGAGCCTTATGCTTGTGTCTCTATGGTTTCTCATCTCTGTTTATAATTTGCACATTTTAAATCACAATATTCAACTAAAACCACTTCAGAAAACAAACAATCCTCTGACTTTCCACGTAGCAAACTGTGGTGTCCAATGAAGAGCCGCATGCTTAGCGACCCCCTATGGACAGAGCACAATCACAGCAGCACATTTTAATACATTTGGACCAAAATGACGACGCTACGCTGGCCGAATCCAACAAGTATCACAGATTAAGGGAATAAAACTTGTAGAAACGGAAGAGCGGAACGTCACAGTGGAGTGCCACAGAGGGACCCGTGTCACATGTGGGAGAGGTCCCAGTGGGCGTGTCCACAGTGGGCGTGTCCACAGGGGGCGTGTCACAGGGGGCGTGTCAACAGGGGTCCAGTGTCACGATGGAGGTTAAACGGGGCAGTATCTGAAGAAGTCCTGTCTTGCAGTCGTCCGACTCACTTCGTACTACTCGTCTTGTCTCTTTCACTTTGTTAGAAGCCGACTCTAAATCCATGAGGTCCATGAGCTGCTCTCGCACGCAACAGCGGCTCGTCCCTCGTGTCCAGCTCCTCGGCCTCGTCAAACCTGTCCCACCTGGAGGAGACCATGGATCCTGGGGGACGCATCGTCAACGAGTGGAGGAGTGAGCGCACGAGACAATCTCTGAAGGCAATTTCACCGGTGCGCTCTGAACTATGCCCCCTGCAGGTCCAAGGTCATAGGTCAGACACAACAGTTAAATGAGGGTCAACGGGAGTCGTGAACATGGACTGTTTTATCTTACCGACAAGCTATGTGCTAGCCGCCCGCGTTCCAAACAGGCAGTGCTCCACGTTTTCACTTCCTGCTCCAATCGACTCTGGCATCATTGATCCTGTTTTTTTTTTATTTCAACTTCTGTGTCCTGTAATCAACATATTGGACATTATACACACGACCCACAGTCCTTCTTGTCCCCACGCGTCGCTCCCCTGTTAGCGTTACAACAGGTTTTGATTGACAGCGTTGCTAACGCAGTTAGGAATGTGAGAGCAATTTTTTCAAATAAAAACGGTG
>JAIEZT010001246.1:221671-241852 GCA_019594935.1 Periophthalmus modestus | reverse complement strand
GATCACTTCCTGTTTGGAACGCGGCGGCTAGCACATTAGCTATGTCCGTTAATATAAACAGTCCATGGTCACGACTCACCGTTGCCCCTCATTTAACTGTTGTGTCTGACCTCTGACCTCTGGACCTGCAGGGGGCATAGTTCAGAGCTTCACCGGTGACTTGCCTTCAGGAGCTTGTCTTTCTTGCGCCTCCACTCCTCCCACTCGTTGACGATGCGTCCCCACAGGATCCAGGTGTCCTCCTCCAGGTGGGACAGGTTTGACGAGGCCGAGGAGCTGGACACGAGGGACGAGCCGCTGTTGCGTCGCGAGCCGCTCATGGACCTCATGGATTTAGAGTCGGCTTCTAACAACCTGAAAGAGACAAGACGAGTACGAAGAAGTGACGACTGCAAGACGGACTTTTCAGATCTGCCCCGTTTAACCTCCATCGTGACACGCCCCCTGTGACACGCCCCCTGTGACACGCCCCCTGTGACACGCCCACTGTGACACGCCCACTGTGACACTCCCACTGTGACACGCCCTCTGTGGCACTCCCACTGTGACGTCCGCTCTTCCTTCTCCAGTTTTATTTTCCTTAATCGTTGATACTTGTTGGATTCTGCAGCGTCGCGTCGTCATTTTGGTCCAAATGTATAAAATGTGCTGCTGTGATGTGCTCTGTCCATAGGGGGCGCTACAGCATGCGGCTCTCATTGGACACCACAGTTTTCTAACGTGGAAGTCAGAGGATTTGTTTGTTTTCTGAAGTGGTTTTAGTTGAATATTGTGATTTAAAATGTGCAAATTATAACAGAGATGAGAACCATAGAGACACAAGCATAAGGCTCATGTCATGAATATTTTATCGTATCTATTTTTCAAAACCTTGTGCCAGTTTTACTCTTCCTCCAGGGCCACTACCAGCTCCAGTCCGTCATGTTGGGACAGTTCACACGTGTTCTACTTTAGTCCTAATGTGGGTTTAGTTTAGTCCTGGTTCAGTCCTGGTTTAGTCCTGGTTTAGTCCTGGTTTAGTCCTGGTTTAGTCCTGGTTTAGACCTGGTTTAGTCCTGATTTAGTCCTGGTTTAGTCCTGGTTTAGTCCCGGTTCAGTCCTGGTTTAGTCCCGGTTTAGACCTGGTTTAGTCCCGGTTTAGACCTGGTTTAGTCCTGGTTTAGTCCTGGTTTAGTCCTGGTTTAGACCTGGTTTAGTCCTGATTTAGTCCTGGTTTAGTCCTGGTTTAGTCCCGGTTCAGTCCTGGTTTAGTCCCGGTTTAGACCTGGTTTAGTCCCGGTTTAGACCTGGTTTAGTCCTGGTTTAGTCCTGGTTTAGTCCTGGTTTAGTCCTGGTTTAGACCTGGTTTAGTCCTGGTTTAGTCCTGGTTTAGACCCGGTTTAGTCCTGGTTTAGTCCTGGTTTAGACCTGGTTTAGTCCCGGTTTAGACCCGGTTTAGTCCTGGTTTAGTCCTGGTTTAGACCTGGTTTAGTCCCGGTTTAGACCTGGTTTAGTCCCGGTTTAGACCTGGTTTAGTCCTGGTTTAGTCCCGGTTTAGACCTGGTTTAGTCCCGGTTTAGACCTGGTTTAGTCCTGGTTCAGTCCTGGTTCAGTCCTGGTTTAGCTCTGGTTTAGTCCTGCTTCAGTCCTGGTTTAGTCCCGGTTTAGACCTGGTTTAGTCCTGGTTCAGTCCTGGTTTAGTCCCGGTTTAGTCCTGGTTTAGTCCCGGTTTAGTCCAGGTTTAGTCCTGGTTCAGTCCTGGTTTAGACCTGGTTTAGTCCTGGTTTAGTCCTGGTTTAGTCCTGGTTTAGTCCTGGTTTAGACCTGGTTCAGTCCCGTTTTAGTCCTGGTTTAGTCCTGGTTTAGTCCCGGTTCAGTCCTGGTTTAGTCCCGGTTCAGTCCCGGTTTAGTCCTGGTTTAGTCCCGGTTCAGTCCCGTTTTAGTCCTGGTTTAGTCCCGGTTCAGTCCTGGTTTAGTCCTCGTGGTAAATACCTGTTTTGCTCCTCCAGTTGGCGAGCAGCTCCAGCTCGTCTGGACTCAGGTTCTCGGAGTCTGCAGGAGACGCGGCTGGAGCTGAGAGCGCGGCATCATGGGAGGAGGAGTCGGGGCTGAGAGCAGGGGGCTGCCCGTGGAGGGGTCGGGGTCCACGCCCGCGGAGGGGGGACGGACACTCCAGCTGAGCCGTGGAGTGTCTCTCTCGGGGCTGTTACTGGCGACGGACATGGTTCACGCTGCTGTTCTCCGATCAACCAGCAGGGGGCCTCAGAGCCAATGTGATCAGAGCTGTGCCGACCTGGAGAGAAAGAAGAACATGATGAACAACACCAAACTTTAGGCTGGATAAACGCACTTAACTTTATATGTTACACAACAAGCTAGAAAACACAAAACTAGCACTGCTGTCATAGAAGTTATCAGCTGAACTATGACCTGTTGTGTGTGTGTGTGTGTGTGTGTGTGTATGTGTGTGTGTGTGTGTGTGTGTGTGTGTATGTGTGTGTTGTGTGTGTGTGTGTGTGTGTGTGTGTGTGTGTGTGTGTGTGTATGTGGTGTGTGTGTGTGTGTGTGTGTGTGTGTGTGTGTGTGTATGTGTGTGTATGTGTGTGTATGTGGTGTGTGTGTGTGTATGGTGTGTGTGTATATTTGTGTGTGTGTGTGTGTGTATTTGTGTGTGTGTGTGTGTGTGTATGTATGTGTGTGTGTGTGTGTGTATGTGTATATTGTGTGTGTGTGTGTAGGTGTGTGTGTGTGTGTGTGTATGTGTACATTTGTTTTGTATGTTGTGTGTAATAGTTGGTATCTGACCTATGACCTGTTGTGTATGTGTATGTGTGTTTGTTTTGTATGTTGTTTGTTTGTGTGTTTGTATGTTGTGTGTTTGTATGTATGTTGTGTGTTTGTTTGTATGTTGTGTGTTTGTATGTATGTTGTGTGTTTGTTTGTATGTTGTGTGTGTGTAACAGTTGTATCTGACCTATGACCTGTTGTGTATGTGTGTATGTGTATGTGTGTTTGTATGTTGTGTGTTTGTTTGTATGTTGTGTGTTTGTTTGTATGTTGTGTGTTTGTTTGTATGTTGTGTGTTTGTTTGTATGTTGTGTGTTTGTTTGTATGTTGTGTTTTGTTTGTTTTCTGTTTGTTGTGTGTTGTGTTTGTATGTTGTTGTGTTGTTTGTTTGTATGTTGTGTGTTTGTTTGTATGTTGTGTGTAACAGTTGTATCTGACCTATAAAAGGTCCAAAGTTTCCACATGTCGCGTCTAAACAGGAAGTTGAACGTCTCATTGCTCTGATGAACATAAAGGTGGAGCGACACATTTGTCTGTTTTTCCATAAACTCGTTTGTAACTCGCAGCTTTAGTCACTTCTGTGAAGATAATGATCTAAATAATAATCTAAATAAAGATCTAAATAATGATCTAAATAATGATCTAAATAATGACATATATTATTGTGCTGCTCCACAGAGAAAACGAGCGTGTCCCTCCCAGATCACATGACCCGAGGAGCGGCCCTGCTGAGGTCATCGTGAGTCACTCTGAGCACGTCTGAAACATCATCTCCTCTGATGTAAGGACAGCGGCTCGGTCGGTACAGCGTGTGCCCACTGACCAGAAGGTTGCAGTTTCGAGTTAGCAATTACAGTGGAGAATTTGGAGCCGAATTCCATATTTGAAACTCCGACCACGAGTATCATAGCAACCAAAAGAGCCAATCAGGAGTGAGGCTTTAGTAGGTCACGCCCCGTCCCGCCCACGCGGACGCTTAGCAACGCTGTTCAATCAAACCTGTTGCTAACACTAGCTCTGTTATTAATGTTTGTTTTTAATGTTCATATGTCGATTTACAGACACAATAGGATCATGTAGAGGAGCACAGAGGAGCACAGAGGAGGACAGAGGAGGAGCACAGAGGAGGACAGAGGAGCACAGAGGAGGACAGAGGAGGAGCACAGAGGAGGACAGAGGAGCACAGAGGAGCACAGAGGAGCACAGAGGAGGACAGAGGAGGACAGAGGAGCACAGAGGAGCACAGAGGAGGACAGAGGAGCACAGAGGAGGACAGAGGAGGACAGAGGAGCACAGAGGAGGACAGAGGAGCACAGAGGAGCACAGAGGAAGACAGAGGAGGAGCACAGAGGAGCACAGAGGAGGACAGAGGAGGAGCACAGAGGAGGACAGAGGAGCACAGAGGAGGACAGAGGAGGAGCACAGAGGAGGACAGAGGAGCACAGAGGAGCACAGAGGAGCACAGAGGAGGACAGAGGAGGACAGAGGAGCACAGAGGAGCACAGAGGAGGACAGAGGGAGCACAGAGGAGGACAGAGGAGGACAGAGGAGCACAGAGGAGGACAGAGGATGCACAGAGAGGAGCACAGAGGAAGACAGAGGAGGAGCACAGAGGAGGACAGAGGAGCACAGAGGAGACAGAGGAGCACAGAGGAGGAGCACAGAGGAGGACAGAGGAGCACAGAGGAGCACAGAGGAGGACAGAGGAGGACAGAGAAGGACAGGGAGACACACGCTCATGCTAACACTAACGCTCATGCTAACACTCATGCTAACGCTCATGCTAACACTCGTGCTAACGCTCATGCTAACACTCATGCTAATACTCATGCTAATACTGCATGCTAACACTCATGCTAACCACTAACACTCATGCTAACAATCATGCTAACGCTCATGCTAACACTCGTGGTAACGCTCATGCTAACACTCATGCTAATACTCATGCTGACACTCATGCTAAACACTCATGCTAACGCTCATGCTAACACTCATGCTAACACTAACGCTCATGCTAACACTAACGCTCATGCTAACACTCATGCTAACACTCATGCTAACGCTCATGCTACACTAACGCTCATGCTAACACTCATGCTAACACTAACACTCATGCTAACGCTCATGCTAGCACTCATGCTAACACTAACACTCATGCTAACACTAACACTCATGCTAACACTCATGCTAACACTGTCGCTCACTGCTGTGCTGGATCATGAAGGGTCACTGTGATGTGAACCGTAGAGACTCAAACACAGACAGGGCTAAACTATAAAACTAACTACAAAGTGCAGAAATAACACTGTGCACCACAGTTTGGACGATTGAGACACACACACACTAACCTCACTAACCCACTAACCCGCTATCCCTGCTAACCAGTTAACCCCTCTGACCCGCTAACCCCCGCTAAACCCGCTAACCCCACTAACCCCACTAACCAGCTAACCTGCTAACCCCGCTAACGCGCTAACACACGCTAACCCCACTAACCCACTAACCCGCTATCCCTGCTAACCAGTAAACCCCTCTGACCCGCTACCCCCGCTAACCCCACTAACCCACTAACCAGCTAACCTGCTAACCCCGCTAACGCGCTAACACGCTAACCTCACTAACCCACTAACCCGCTATCCCTGCTAACCAGTTAACCCCTCTGACCCGCTAACCCCGCTAACCCGCTAACCCCACTAACCAGCTAACCAGCTAACCCCGCTAACCCGCTAACACGAAAAACCCCACTAACCTGCTATCCCCGCTAACCAGCTAGCCCCGCTAACCTGCTACTGAGCTAACCCCACTAACCTGCTATCCCTGCTAACCAGTTAACCCCTCTGACCCGCTAACCCTGCTAACCCGCTAACCCCACTAACCCACTAACCAGCTAACCAGCTAACCCCGCTAACACCGCTAACACGAAAAAAACCCCACTAACCTGCTATCCCCGCTAACCAGCTAGCCCCGCTAACCCGCTAATGAGCTAACCCCGCTAACCCCACTAACCCGCTAACGTCTCTAACTCATGATTCTGTGCACAGCGTGGGGACATTTCTCGCTCTTGTGACGACAGACGTGTCGCTGTAGAACTGTGTCTGTAACATCTACAAAGCTCAAAACGCTCTGTTCCACCTTGTGATGTCATCAAGTGGTAGTTTTCAAGTGAACATCTCCTTTTACCTTTAGTTCAGTAGATTGACAACTCCAGGACTGAAATGACCCAAATAATTCTAGAAATGAAGCTGTGTGGAGTTAAAAACACAGTGGAGCACTTCCTGTATCACCCACATGATGACATCACAAGGTGGAACAGAGTGTTTCAGTTTGAGAGAAGAACCTCGGCCTAAATCTGATTGTGTGTTAACATGTGAGAATGAAACAAAAACACAGCTCCAGGTCTGTGTGAGACGAGGAAACATCAGATCAGAGACAGAGGGATATGGGTCATTTAAAGCTGCACTGTGTAACTTTCCCGGTGGCTGCTGGTTTCCATGGAGATGCTGATCCTCCTGCCCCGGCTCAGTATGACTCACTGCTAATCTCAAAACGGGATTAAACGGAGCGGCGCACATTAAAAAGGATTTGTAAACATATTCCAGAGTAATAAAGTAGCTCTAAGTATCGATACTGTGCAGCTGATGTCATCAACAGACCCTGGATGTGACGCTAACTGCAGGCACTGCTCTGTCTGAGGCTCTGTCACTCACATTAGACTTTAACCCGAGTTTAGTTTTAACAAATCTGACTCATCTGAACTACGACAGGTGATGTGTTCTGTGAAACAAGTCCCTCTCAAACAACATGACAGTCACAAGCTAGTATTATCATTAGCATTAGCGTTAGCATTAGCCAACAGGACCGTGAAATCCATTTTGTGTTTTTCTCATGAGTTTTCAGACAATCTTAAAACTTGTTTGGTAGTTTTTGATAATGTCTGCTAATTATGTCACGGTGATAACTGCTGAACATTAACCTTCTGCCATAGGCATATATGTAGAACACCCCATGTGATGTCACTGAAATGTTTCAATAAATATAAAGTGTGACCGAAATGTAAAAATCAACTGAATTACACTAAACCAGACTAAACCAGGTCTAAAACCAGGACTAAACCAGGTCTACACCAGGACTAAACCAGGACTAAACCAGGTCTAAACCAGGTCTAAACCAGGACTAAACCAGGCCTAAACCGGGTCTAAACCAGGTCTAAACCAGGACTAAAGCAGGACTAAACCAGGTCTAAACCGGGACTAAACCGGGACTAAACCGGGGACTACACCGGGTCTAAACCGGGACTAAACCGGACTAAACCGGGACTAAACCGGGGACTAAACCGGGTCTAAAACCGGGACTAAACCGGGACTAAACCGGGGACTAAACCGGGTCTAAACCGGGTCTAAACCGGGACTAAAACCGGGACACTAAACCAGGTCTAAACCAGGTCTAAACCAGGACTAAACCAGGACTAAACCGGGTCTAAACCGGGTCTAAACCCGGGTCTAAACCAGGTCTAAAACCGGGACTAAAGCAGGACTAAACCAGGACTAAACCGGGTCTAAACCGGGACTAAACCGGGACTAAACCGGGACTAAACCGGGTCTAAACCGGGACTAAACCGGGACTAAACCGGGACTAAACCGGGTCTAAACCGGGACTAAACCGGGACTAAACCGGGACTAAACCGGGTCTAAACCGGGACTAAACCAGGTCTAAACCCACAGGGACTAAACCAGGTCTAAACACCAGGACTAAACCAGGACTAAACCGGGTCTAAACCGGGTCTAAACCAGGTCTAAACCGGGACTAAAACCAGGACTAAAGCAGGACTAAACCAGGACTAAACCGGGTCTAAACCGGAGACTAAACCGGGACTAAAACCGGGTCTAAAACCGGGTCTAAACCGGGACTAAACCGGACTAAACCGTGACTAAACCGGACTAAACCGACTAAAACCGGGACTAAACCGGGACTAAACCGGACTAAACCGGGACTAAACCGGGGTCTAAACCGGGACTACTAAACCAGGCTAAACCGGGGTCTAAACCAGGGACTAAACCAGGTCTAAACCAGGACTAAACCGGGTCTAAACCGGGTCTAAACCAGGTCTAAACCAGGACTAAACCGGGGTCTAAACCGGGTCTAAACCCAGGTCTAAACCGGGACTAAAGCAGACTAAACCAGGACTAAACCGGTCTAAACCGAGACTAAACCGGGACTAACCAGGGACTAAACCGGGTCTAAACCGGGTCTAAACCGGGACTAAACCGGGACTAAACCGGGTCTAAACCGGGACTAAAACCGGGACTAAACCGGGACTAAAAAACCGGGTCTAAACCGGGACTAAACCAGTCTAAACCAGGTCTAAACCAGGGACTAAACCAGGACTAAACCCGGGTCTAAACGGGTCTAAACCGGGTCTAAACCGTGACTAAAGCAGGACTAAACCAGGGTCTAAACCGGGGTCTAAAACCGAGACTGAACCGGGACTAACCGGGACTAAACCGGGTCTAAACCGGGACTAAACCGGGACTAAACCGGGACCCGGACTAAACCGGACTAAACCGGGACTAAACCGGGACTAAACCGGACTAAACCGGGTCTAAACCGGGACTAAACCGGGACTAAACCGGGGACTAAACCGGACTAAACCGTGGACTAAACGGGACTAAACCAGTGGACTAAACCGGACTAAACCCGGACTAAACCAGGGACTAAACCCGGGACTAACCAGGGACTAAACCAGACTAAACCAGGACTAAACCAGGTCTAAACCAGGACTAAACCAGGACTAAACCAGGTCTAAACCAGGACTAAACCAGGACTAAACCGGTCTAAACCGGGACTAACACAGGGAAACCGGGTAAAAAACAGACTAACCCAGGTCTAAACCGGGACTAAACCGGGACTAAAGCAGGACTAAACCAGGACTAAACCAGGTCTAAACCCGGACTAAACCAGGACTAAACCGGGTCTAAACCGGGTCTAAACACCGGGTCTAAACCGGGTACTAAAGCAGGACTCAACCAGGACTAAACCGGGTCTAAACCGAGACTGAACCGGGACTAACCGGGACTAAACCGGGTCTAAACCAGGGACTAAACCGGGACTAAACCGGGACTAAACCGGGACTAAACCGGGTCTAAACCGGGACTAAACCGGGACTAAACCGGTCTAAACCGGACTAAACCGGGACTAAACCGGGACTAAACCGGGACTAAACCGGGTCTAAACCGGGACTAAACCGGGACTAAACCGGGACTAAACGGGTCTAAACCGGGACTAAACCAGGGCTAAACCAGGACTAAACCAGGTCTAAACCAGGACTAAACCAGGACTAAACCAGGTCTAAAGCAGGACTAAACCAGGACTAAACCGGGTCTAAACCGGGACTAAACCGGGACTAAACCGGGACTAAACGCGGGACTAAAGCAGGACTAAACCAGGACTAAACCAGGTTCTAAACCAGGACTAAACCAGGACTAAAACCGGGTCTAAACCGGGACTAAACCGGACTAAACCGGGACTAAACCGGGACTAAAGCAGGACTAAACCAGGACTAAACCAGTTCTAAACCAGGACTAAACCAGGGCTAAACCAGGTCTAAACCAGGACTAAAACCAGGTTCTAAACCTGTAGTCTGTAGTTTTTGTGATGTTTGTGTGTTCTTGTGTAAAACTCCTCGTTCTGTGTCTCTTTGTTCTGTTAAACTCGTCTCAGGTTAATGATCTTCCAGACGTGACTCTTGTGACTTTTGAGGTTTGTAAATTATTTTTAAGAGGCTCCAAACAAACCGGTCCTGAGCCTTGTCCTGCACAAACACTTCTGTGTGTGGTGTGTGTTGTTGCCGTGTTGTATGTTGTGTGTTGTGTGTGTGTGTGTTGTGTGGGTTTATGTTGTGTGTTAGTGTGTGTTGTGTGTTGTGTGTTGTATGTTGTGTGTTGTATGTTGTGTGTTGTATGTGTGTGTTGTATGTTGTATGTTGTGTGTGTTGTAGTTGTGTGTTGTGTGTTGTGTGTTGTATGTTGTATGTTGTGTGTTTGTATGTTGTGGTGTTGTGTGTTGTGTGTTGTGTGTTGTATGTTGTGTGTTGTATGTTGTGTTTGTATGTTGTATGTTGTGTGTGGTGTTGTTGTGTTGTGTGTTGGTGTGTTGTGTGTTGTATGTTGTGTGTTGTGTATTGTGTGTTGTTGCGTGTTGTGTATTTGTGTGTGAGTCGTGGGAACACTTTCCAGCGACACAAACAGGAGGCTGTATCATGTGTTGTGTGTTGTTGTGTGTGTATGTTTGTGTGTTGTGTGTTGTATGTTGTGTGTTGTATGTTGTGTGTTGTATGTTGTGTGTTGTGTGTTGTATGTTGTGTGTTGTATGTTGTGTGTTTGTATGTTGTGTGTTTGTGTGTTGTGTGTTGTGTGTGTTTATGTTGTGTGTTGTGTGTTGTATGTTGTGTGTTGTGTATTGTGTGTTTGTTGCGTGTTGTATGTTGTGGGTGAGTCGTGGGAACACTTCCAGCGACACAAACAGGAGGCTGTATCATGTGTTGTGTGTTGTGGTGTTGTATGTTGTGTGTGTTGTGTGTTGTATGTTGTGTGTTGTATGTGTGTTTGGTGTTTTGTGTGTTGTATGTTGTGTGTTGTGTGTTGTATGCTGTTGTGTGTGTATGTTGTGTGTTGTGTGTGTATTTGTGTGTTGTTGTGTTTGTTGCGTGTTGTATGTTGTGTGTTTGTATGTTGTGTTGTATGTTGTGTGTTGTGTGTTGTATGCTGTTGTGTGTTGTGTGTTGTATGTTGTGTGTTGTGTGTTGTGTGTTGTTGCGTGTTGTATGTTGTGTGTTGTGTGTGTTGTGTGTTGTATGTTGTGTGTGTGTGTGTTGTATGCTGTTGTGTGTTGTATGTTGTGTGTTGTGTGTTGTTGTGTGTGGTGTTGTGTGTTGTTGTTGTGTTGTATGTTTGTGTGTGAGTCGTGAGAAACTTCCAGCGACACAAACAGGAGGCTGTATCATGTGTTGTGTGTTGTTGTATGTTGAGGATGTATCATGTTCCTGTTCACTTTTGTTCACACTTTTGTTCCTCCCTGTGGCTGAGGTGAACATGTTCTTCACTTTTCAGAAACACCACGGTGCAGGATCCAGTTACAAATGTGTGAAACCGACGAGAACAATGGAGTAAAGAGACAGAGGAGGGTCAGAGTGTGTGCGAGTGTCAGCACAGAACCAGGGCTAATGCTACAGCTAATGCTACAGCTAATGCTAAAGACTTAAAGCTCGTCGTCTCACTCTGTTTCTCTTATCTGTGTTATTATTATAATGTTGTTTCCTCGTCTCAAACCTGGAGCTGAGTTTGTTTTCATTCTCACATGTTTAACACACAAACCTGCAGATTCAGGCTGGAAAACACTCTGTTCCACCTTGTGATGTCATCATGTGGTGATACAGGAAGTGCTCCACTGTGTTTTTAAACTCCACACACCTAGAATCATTTGGATAATTGTCAATCTACTGAAGTAAAGGTAAAAAGGAGCTGTTTCACTTGAAAACTACCACTTGATGACATCACAATGTGGTGGGGTGGGGGTCAGTGTGGTGAGTGAGTTACTTTACTTTTATGTAACTGGAGCTGAGCTAAACCTTCACGAGACCAAACTGAAGGACGACACCAGCTGGAGATGAGCCTGTCTGTTTCCTGACACGTCCACATCCTGGTCACTCTCCGTCTGCTGCTGTTTCAGATTTACAACCGTCTCTGGACCAAACCACAAAACTAAACTTCCCTAACGAGACTTTCCATAATCTGTTTCCGTATTGTAAATTCAGTTTGATGGTCACTTCCTGCATGATTCTGCTTCAGGCTGTGTGTGTCAGACTCTGGGGTTTTTCCAGGGCTGGTCCCAGATCATTTTGGTGGGAGTGAATAATATAAAGTGTGCTAGAACCAGGAAGTACTTCACACATGTGTACTAGAACCAGGAAGTACTTCACACATGTGTACTAGAACCAGGAAGTACTTCACACATGTGTACTAGAACCAGGAAGTACTTCACACATGTGTAATAGAACCAGGAAGTACTTCACACATGTGTACTAGAACCAGGAAGTACTTCACACATGTGTACTAGAACCAGGAAGTACTTCACACGTGTCCCAGGAAGTGCTCAGGCCTAAACCAGGACTAAAGTAGGACTAAACTAGGACTAAACCAGGACTAAACCAGGACTAACCAGGACTAAACCAGAACTAAACTCTGAGGACTTCAGGGACCAGCCTGCTCAAGACTAACCATGGGGAGACAGCGTTTCAGTTTTCTGTCAATCAAACCTGTTGCTAACGCTAACAGGAGCGACGTCGGGGACAGAAGGACCTGATGTGTCTGTTATTAATGTTCATATGTTGATTTACAGACACAGATGTGAAATAAAAAGGATCATGTAGAGCAGATTAATGTCCGACAGCAGCAAATACAGACAGAGATTTTTAATGTAAAGTGAATTGGAGCCCCCTCCCCGAACCGCCACCTTAACGTGGTGGAGGGTTTGAGTACCCGGATAATCCTGGGAGCTCTGTTGTCGGGGGGCTTCATGCCCCTGGTCACCCATGGCAAACAGGTCCAGGGCGAGGGATCAGACTAAGAGCGGTTCAAAAGCCCTTTATGAAGAGAGAAGACCAAAGGCCAGTTACGTCGCCCGGACCGGCGTCACCGGGGCCCCCACCCTGGAGCCAGGCATGGGTGGGTGCTCAAGAGCGTGCGCCTGGTGGCCGGGCCTTTCCCCACGGGGGCCCGGCCGGGCTCAGCCCGAAGGAGCGACGTGGGGCCGTCCTCACGTGGACCCACCACCCGCGGGAGGATCCATAGGGGGCCCAGAGTGATCCGGGCGGCAGTTGACGGCGGGGGCCCCGACGACCGGATCTCCGGACATGGAGACTAGACAGTGCACCCACCGGGACTCCGTTGTTCTCCTGGGGGACTTCAACGCCCATGTGGGTAACGACAGTGACACCTGGAGGGGCGTGATTGGGAGGAACGGCCTCCCTGATCTGAACCCGAGCGGTGTTTTGTTATTGGACTTCTGTGCTAGCCACAGTTTGTCCATAACAAACACCATGTTCAAGCACAAGGTCCATCAGTGCACGTGGCACCAGGACACTCTAGGTCGGAGGTCGATGATCGACTTTGTAGTCGTGTCATCTGACCTCCGGCCGCGTGTGTTTGGACACTCGGGTGAAGAGAGGGGCAGAGCTGTCAACTGATCACCACCTGGCGTTGTGAGTTGGATCCGCTGGCGGAGGAGGAAGCCGGATAGGCCCTGGCAGGCCCAAGCGTGTCGTGAGGGTCTGTTGGGAACGTCTGGCAGGAGCCTTCTGTCAGGGGGGTCTTCAATTCGCACCTCCGGGAGAGCTTCTCTCTGATCCCGGGGGAGGCTGGGGACATGGACTCCGAGTGGGCCATGTTCTCCACCTCCATTGTTGATGCGGCTTCTCGTAGCTGTGGTCATAAGGTCTGCGGTGCTTGTCGCGGCGGCAACCCCCGAACCCGGTGGTGGACACCGGAAGTAAGGATGCCGTCAGGCTGAAGAAGGAGTCCTATCGCGAGCCTTGTTGGCTTGTGGGACTCCTGAGGCAGCTGACAGGTACCGGCGGGCCAAACGTGCCGCGGCTCGTGCTGTCATGGGGGCAAAAACTCGGGGTTGGGAGGAGTTCGGGGAGGCCATGGAGGAGGACTATCGGACGGCCTCAAAGAAAATTCTGGCAAACCGTTCGGCGCCTCAGGAGGGGGAAGCGGGTGCTTCACCAACACTGTTTACAGTGCGGGTGGAGAGCTGTTGACCTCGACTGGGGATGTTGTTGGACGGTGGAGGAATACTTTGAGGATCTCTCTCACCTTGAGGACCCTCACCACTGTCACGTCTTCCGAGGAGGAAGCTGAGACTGTGGGGACCCGGAGACGGACTCGTCCATCACCCTGACCGAAGTCACTGAGGTGGTTGGCAAGCTCCTCAGTGGCAAGGCTCCGGGCGTTGATGAGATCCATCCCAAGTACCTTAAGTCTCTGGATGTTGTGGGTCCTTGGCTGACACGTCTCTACAACATCGCGTGGCGGTCGGGGACAGTGCCGCTGGGAACTGGCAGACCGGGGTGGTGTGACCCGGGTGGTGGTCCCTCTGTATAAAAAGGGGGGACCGGAGGGTGTGTTCCAATTACAGGGGAATCACACTCCTCACCCTTCCCGGTAAAGTCTATTCCAGGGTACTGGAGAGGAGAGTCCGGCCGATAGTCGAACCTCGGATCCAGGAGGAGCAGTGTGGTTTTTGTCCTGGTCGTGGAACACTGGACCAGCTCTACACTCTCCATCGGGTGCCTCAAGGATCATGGGAGTTTGCCCAACCGGTCCACATGTGTTTTGTGGATCTGGAGAAGGCATTTTGACCGTGTCCCTCGTGGTGTCCTTTTGGGGGGTGCTCTGGGAGTATGGGGTCCGGGGCCCTTTGCTAAGGGCTGTCCGGTCCCTGTATGACCGGAGCAGGAGCTGTGTTCTCTGCAGTAAGTCAGACTTGTTCCCGGTGCATGTTGGACTCCGCCAGGGGGCTGCCCTTTGTCACCGGTTCTGTTCATTATATTATGGACAGAATTTCTAGGCGCAGTCAGGGGCTGGAGGGGGTCTGGTTCAGGGGCTGGAGGGGGTCTGGTTCGGGAACCACAGGATCTCATCTCTGCTGTTTGCAGATGATGTTGTCCTGATGCTTCTTCGAGCCAGGACCTGCAGCAGGCACTGGGGCGGTTTGCAGCCGAGTGTGAAGCGGAGTCTGAGCCGAAAGGCAAAGCTCTCGATTTACCGGTCAGTCTACGTTCCTACCCTCACCTATGGTCATGAGCTCTGGGTAATGACCGAAAGGACAAGATCGCAGATACAAGCGGCCAAAATGGGTTTCCTCCGCAGAGTGACTGGGCGCTCCCTTAGACACAGGGTGAGGAGCTCAGTCACACGGGAGGAGCTCGGAGTAGAGCCGCTGCTGCTCCTTCACGTCGAGAGGAACCAGCTGAGGTGGCTCGGGCATCTGCTCAGGATGCCTCCTGGATGCCTCCTAAGGAGGTGTTCGGGCATGTCCCACCGGGAGGAGGCCCCGGGGAAGACCCAGGACACGCTGGAGAGACTATGTCTCTCGGCTGGCCTGGGAACGCCTTGGGTCCCACCGGAGGAGCTGGAGGACGTGTCCCCGCGACCCGGCCCCGGATAAGCGGGAGAAAATGGATGGATGGATGGATGAATTGGAGCCAGAGTCGATGGAGCAGGAAGTGCACCATGATCACTTCCTGTTTGGAGCACAGTGGCTAACAGGTTAGCTCTGTCCATTAATATAATAATAATAAAGCCTTACACTTGTGATGCTCTTCACAGTCTTGTCAGAGCCTCTTAAAGCTCTGCACTATCGTCATTATTCATTCACTTCACACTTGGTGATGGTAAGATACTATTGTAGTCACAGCTGCCCTGGGGCAGACTGACGGAAGCGAGGCTGCAGTTTGCTCCATCGGCCCCACGGACCACCACGATCGATCATTCACACACACACACACACCACACACACACACACACACACACACACACACACACACCACACACACACACACACACACACACACACACACACACACACACCACTTTCACACTAGGCAATGTGGGTGAAGTGTCTTGCCTAAGGACACAACTACAGAACTTGGCCCAAGCATCACTGAAGCAAGTTTGTGAAATCTGTCAGACATTAATCAGTCCCTCAGACCCTCTGACCCTCTGACCTTCTGACCCTCAGACCTTCTGACCCTCAGACCCTCTGTCCCTCAGACCCTCAGTCCCTCAGTCCCTCTGACCCTCAGACCCTCTGTCCCTCAGACCCTCAGTCCCTCAGTCCCTCTGCCCTCTGACCCTCAGTCTCTCAGACCCTCTGACCCTCAGACCCACTGACCCTCTGTCACATTTATGAATAAACCGGGGCCTGTAAATACTCGCGCCTCTCGCGGGTTCTGGTAAATCTCGTGCCACCGTCACGGTGACGCGCGCTGGTCGCTCCTCTCGCGCGCGCTAGGCCCCGCACGCGCTTTGCACGCACCTCTTTGAGCAGCGTGCGCGTGCGCGCGCCCCTTCTCTCCTCAGCAGTGAAATGTCACAGTGAAACGGGAATAGAACCAACCACAGCCTGGCACGTGTCTGACACGGCGCGTGCGCTTCCCCCGGTGATAAATGCGGCTGTGACAGGCCCGAAAGCACGAAGCTCCAGCCCCGCTACAGCCTCCTCCAGCCCCGCTACAGCCTCCTCCAGCCCCGCTACAGCCCCGCTCCTCCACATCACACTCCTCTGCTGTAGGCCGCACGCGCACAGATCTTACCGGGTCCTGCTCATCCTAAAGCTGCGCGTCACGCTGCTCCACCATCCGGGGTCCAGAGCTTTGGAATCGGCTGATTACGATCTTAATGTTCCACCGAGGAGCTTTTCACAGACCGTCCAGCGCTGTGCCATCCTCCCCGAGCCTCCTCCTCCTCCTCGAGCCTCCTGCTGGAGCCTCCTCCTGGAGCGTCCTCCGGGCGCACTGCTCCTCACTGCTCCTCTCCGCTCCTCACTGCTCCTCTCCGCTCCTCACTGCTCCTCTCCGCTCCTCACTGCTCCTCTCCGCTCCTCTCCGCTCAGAGGCGCAGAGAGACGCGGTGTTCAGGGGAAAACACAAGCAGCACAGAGAGGGCCGCTGGTTCCGCGCACAATGACGCTCACATCAGTCATCACAGATAAATCACAGAATGGCTGTGTTCACAGGCTCCGTGAGGCTCGAGGCGGAGCGCACCAATCACACAACACAACACCACGTGACAGACAGCTCACTGACCAATCAGCTGCAGCTACGCAAGAGACAGACAAGACTCAGGGCCAATCAGCGACGAGCTTTATTCTGCGAGGAGGATGGACAGGTGCCACAGGCAAAGAGACAGCAACAGAGGAACCAAAACAAGACACAGCAACAGAGAGGAACCTCAGAGGAACAAGAGACAGCAACAGAGGAACCTCAGAGGAACCAGAGACAGCAACAGAGGAACCTCAGAGGAACAAGAGACAGCAACAGAGAGGAACCTCAGAGGAACAAGAGACAGCAACAGAGGAACCTCAGAGGAACCAGAGACAGCAACAGAGAGGAACCTCAGAGGAACAAGAGACAGCAACAGAGGAACCTCAGAGGAACCAGAGACAGCAACAGAGAGGAACCTCAGAGGAACAAGAGACAGCAACAGAGAGGAACCTCAGAGGAACAAGAGACAACAACAGAGAGGAACCTCAGAGGAACTAAAACAAGACACAGCAACAGAGAGGAACCTCAGAGGAACAAGACAAGACACAGCAACAGAGGAACCTCAGAGGAACAAGAGACAGCAACAGAGGAACCTCAGAGGACCCGAGACACAGACACCAAACACCCACACCTTTACCTACTATTTATTTATTATTTATTTATTTATTTATTTATTTATTTATTTATTTTTTATTCATTCATTATTTCATTCATTTCATTCATTCATGTGTATCTATTCGCTGAGATTCATTCTAGTTATGCAAAAGAGTTTGAATAAAACCTTCATTCATTTGTTTATGCTATAAATCGCTGAGAAGTGTCCTCCCTCTCAGTTTATCGAAAAAAAAGTCATTGTGTTAATAGATGAACCTTGATTTCCTGGTGGACATGAGATTACAGCGCTATCACGTTCTGTTTTCAACACTAATCTGACTCGATGCCGCCCCCAAAGTGGACACAAAATCATATCACTTCTCCATGTTCACCATGTTATCCCCAGTTTAGACGAATTTATTAAAAAAGTCACAGAGTGTTTCATAGATGAATATTTGTACATGTACATGTTATGTAACAAATGCAAAACATGTGATTTTATAATGTTTATTATTACACAATTATTCAATTACATCATAAGCTAACACTATAATAATATAAAATGTAAAACGTGTGGGATGTTACAGCACCATGTTATTATGTGATAGGACCATGTTATGAAGTGATAGAACCATGTTATGATGTGATAGGACAATGTTATGAAGAGTGATAGAACCATGTTATGACCCTGTTGGTGTGATAGGACCCTGTTATGATGTGATAGGACCCTGTTATGATAGGACACTGTTATGATAGAAACCTGTTATGATGTGATAGGACCCTGTTATGATGTGATAGGACCCTGTTATGATGTTTGATAGGACCCTGTTATGATAGAACCATGTGTATGAATGTGATAGGAACCCTGTTTATGATAGAAACCTGTTATGATGTGATAGGACCCTGTTATGATGTGGATAGAACCCTGTTATGTTGTCATAGGACCCTGTTTATGATGATAGGGTGACCCTGTTATATGTGATATGCACCCCTGTTATGTGATAGAACCCCTGTTATGATGTTGATAGGACCCTGTTATGATGTGATAGGACCCTGTTATGATGTGATAGGACCCTGTTATGATGTGATAGAACCCTGTGTTATGATGTGATAGGACCCTGTTATGATGTGATAGGACCCCTGTTATGGTGTGATAGAACCCTGTCATGATAGAACCATGTTATGATAGAACCCTGTTATGATGTGATAGAACCCTGTTATGATGTGATAGAACCCTGTCATGATAGAACCATGTTATGATAGAACCCTGTTATGAGTGATAGAACCCTGTTATGATGTGATAGAACCCTGGTTAGGATGTGATAGGACCCTGTCATGATAGAACCATGTTTGAGGTGATAGTGACCCTGTTATGATGTGATAGAAATCATGTTATGATGTGATAGTACTCAATACTCAATTCACTTTATCACTTTCACTTTGTATATCTATATGTATATATATGTGTATATTAGGAGTTTTTATTTTTGAGTCTACATTTCTTAATTATTTCTAAAACTATTTCATACTATTACCACTGTTTTCTTTCTGTTCTCTATGTGTGCCTGTTCTCTATTTTGCGGTTGCAAATCCTGGAATTTCCCACTGTGGCACTAATAAGGGCTGATCGATCTGATCGTGATGTGATAGAAAACCCTAGATAATACCATAGAGAGACATTGAGTGGTGGTGCCTTCATGTACTGTAAAAAAACCCTGGTAAAAAGACGATTCAGTATTCTGAATGTAACGTGCAATGACCTATATTTAAAATAAAAATAAATCTATATATTATATTATGTAAAAGAAAGTATACAACAACTAAAAATACAATATGAAACGTACAGAAGGATTTACCCAAACAGGATGTTTCTATTTTACTTAGCTAAAGCCTTTTTTTCCGTGTTGTCTTTGAAAAGCAGCACACGCGCTTCCGCTCGTCCGTGTGAAAACTCAGCCCGTAAGAGTCACGTCTTTTCTAACGTCTTTTCTAACGTCTTTCGTCGCACCATCTCAAGGTAATCTGTCAATATTGTTCTGGTTTTATCCATAACTCTCTCCGCCGCCCTGTTCGTTTATGAACTTTGTAGTTTGAAATGTTGTATTTTGACGCCTCGCGGGGCCCCTGTAGATAGCTTTAAGCTAACGGCTCTAACCGGGGCTAAATGCTCCGAGGTTGTATGTTTCACATTTAAGTTTAAATAAAGCCGTTAGTGCTGGTCCTTATCGCGTGGCTTATGTTGAAGTTTTGTGTTTTTTGGTAACTGTTGAATGAAGCTGAGGCTACCGTGAGCGTTTCATGTTGCAGCTTTTATTACAAAACTCGGCCCGTGTTTGGGTCCAGAGTCTGAGCATCAGCCCACAGGACAGAACAAGTTTATACAAATCTAACAACTCTTACAACTCTTACAAATATGTACAAATCTTACAACTTATTCAAACTCAATCAACTCATACAACCCCATTTAACTCAAACTCATTATTCAGTTATTTATTTCCGAGAGTTAATGATCCATTTTTTTTTTTCATATGTTAAGTTCGAGTGGAAAAAACACTTACTAATCCATCCTGTGTGGTTGGGCGCGGTGGGTTAGACATAATGACATGCTTTGTTTAAGTTATCCTGTTTCATTATACTTTATATCTATCTATTCTGAATGGTACTTCTGTTAAGAGTCAAGGCTCTGTCTCTGGTTTAAAGTTGTTCTTGTTTAGTTGTGGTGGTTTTGAAGTGAGTTGTGGGTGGTTTTTTATTTGAGTTTGGGTTTTTTTTGGGGGGGGATTGGAGTGTGTGTTTTCTTTTTACAGTGTTCTGATACGAACTTTTGGACTATGTACGGATGACGAGCCTCAGGGGTGGCAGAAACCATCCCACCCAAGAAGGAGGTGAAGGGTCGTACGTTCCTCCACATCTCCGGGTTCGAGACTTTCTGCTCAACCAGAGCTGCTGCGAGCCATTGTGGACTGTGGATTTGAGCACCCCTTCAGAGGGTCATATCA
>JAIEZT010001246.1:219210-221571 GCA_019594935.1 Periophthalmus modestus | reverse complement strand
GTCCAAACGTACATTTAAATTCTACATCGTGGCTGATTCTTCTTCTAAACACTAAAATCGTGTTTTTTCATATTATTTTTTTATGGGAAACTTCAATTTTTCCATTTGTCATTTTTGACATTTGTCGTCTCATCCTTCCCTCCTCTTGTTTTAGTAGTAGTAGTAACAGAAGTAGTAGTAGTAGTAGTAGTAGTAGTAGTACTTGGAGACATTGGGACTGTTGCCGTAGCGATTAGCAATTTAAACTAATCTCCTGCACAGGAAAAAGTTCTCAACATGTTTCGCCTAACGACAAAAACCCACGAACTGTCGGTTTTCAGACTCTGGAACGTGATGACATCATACTCCCAGATGGGGGCGCAAGAGCCAGTTTCCGTTATTAATGATGATTATTTTAGCATGAAATATCCCAAAGACAATCATGTAAAAAACGTTGATCATTTCTGTGAGCGACTGGACCTGAGATCTCACTGTGTTACAAACTTCACTTCACTTCAATAAAAACCTTCAGAACGACGTCGTCTGACACACGGCCGTCGAGGTGACGCAGTGACAACACCGTTTTATTTTGAAAAATGCTCCTCAACATCCTAACTGCTTAGCAACGCGTCAATCAAACCTGTTGCTAACGCTAACAGGAGCGACGTCGGGGACAGAAGGACCTGATGTGTCTGTTATTAATGTTTCATATGTTGATTTACAGACCACAGTGACGTGAAAAAAAAAAAACAGGATCATGGAGCCAGAGTCGATGGAGCAGGAAGTGAACCCGTGATCACTTCCTGTTTGGAAACGCGGCGGCTAGCACATTAGCTATGTCCGTTAATATAAACAGTCCATGGTCACGACTCACCGTTGCCCCTCATTTACTGTTTTGTGTCTGACCTCTGACCTCTGGACCTGCAGGGGGCATAGTTCAGAGCTTCACCGGTGACTTGCCTTCAGGAGCTTGTCTTTCTTGCGCCTCCACTCCTCCCACTCGTTGACGATGCGTCCCCACAGGATCCAGGTGTCCTCCTCCAGGTGGGACAGGTTTGACGAGGCCGAGGAGCTGGACACGAGGGACGAGCCGCTGTTGCGTCGCGAGCCGCTCATGGACCTCATGGATTTAGAGTCGGCTTCTAACAACCTGAAAGAGATACAAGACGAGTACGAAGAAGTGACGACTGCAAGACGGACTTTTCAGATCTGCCCCGTTTAACCTCCATCGTGACACGCCCCCTGTGACCGCGCCCCCTGTGACACGCCCCCTGTGACACGCCCACTGTGACACGCCCACTGTGACACTCCCACTGTGACACGCCCTCTGTGGCACTCCCACTGTGACGTCCCGCTCTTCCTTCTCCAGTTTTATTTCCTTAATCGTTGATACTTGTTGGATTCTGCAGCGTCGCGTCGTCATTTTGGTCCAAATGTATAAAATGTGCTGCTGTGATGTGCTCTGTCCATAGGGGGGCGCTACAGCATGCGGCTCTCATGGACACCACAGTTTTCTAACGTGGAAGTCAGAGGATTTGTTTGTTTTTCTGAAGTGGTTTTAGTTGAATATTGTGATTTAAAATGTGCAATTATAACAGAGATGAGAACCATAGAGACACAAGCATAAGGCTCATGTCATGAATATTTTATCGTATCTATTTTTCAAAACCTTGTGCCAGTTTTTACTCTTCCTCCAGGGCCACTACCAGCTCCAGTCCGTCATGTTGGGACAGTTCACACGTGTTCTACTTTAGTCCTAATGTGGGTTTAGTTTAGTCCTGGGTTCAGTCCTGGTTTAGTCCTGGTTTAGTCCTGGTTTAGTCCTGGTTTAGTCCTGGTTTAGACCTGGTTTAGTCCTGATTTAGTCCCGTTTAGTCCTGGTTTAGTCCCGGTTCAGTCCTGGTTTAGTCCCGGTTTAGACCTGGTTTAGTCCCGGTTTAGACCTGGTTTAGGGTCCTGGTTTAGTCCTGGTTTAGTCCTGGTTTAGACCTGGTTTAGTCCTGAGTTAGTCCTGGTTTAGTCCTGGTTTAGTCCCGGTTCAGTCCTGGTTTAGTCCCGGTTTAGACCTGGTTTAGTCCCGGTTTAGACCTGGTTTAGTCCTGGTTTAGTCCTGGTTTAGTCCTGGTTTAGTCCTGGTTTAGACCTGGTTTAGTCCTGGTTTAGTCCTGGTTTAGACCCGGTTTAGTCCTGGTTTAGTCCTGGTTTAGACCTGGTTTAGTCCCGGTTTAGACCCGGTTTAGTCCTGGTTTAGTCCTGGTTTAGACCTGGTTTAGTCCCGGTTTAGACCTGGTTTAGTCCCGGTTTAGACCTGGGTTTAGTCCTGGTTTAGTCCGGTTTAGACCTGGTTTAGGTCCCGGTTTAGACCTGGTTTAGTCCTGGTTC
>JAIEZT010001246.1:174210-216710 GCA_019594935.1 Periophthalmus modestus | reverse complement strand
GGAGCACAGAGGAGGACAGAGGAGGAGCACAGAGGAGGACAGAGGAGCACAGAGGAGGACAGAGGAGGAGCACAGAGGAGGACAGAGGAGCACAGAGGAGCACAGAGGAGCACAGAGGAGGACAGAGGAGGACAGAGGAGCACAGAGGAGCACAGAGGAGGACAGAGGAGCACAGAGGAGGACAGAGGAGGACAGAGGAGCACAGAGGAGGACAGAGGAGCACAGAGGAGCACAGAGGAAGACAGAGGAGGAGCACAGAGGAGGACAGAGGAGCACAGAGGAGGAGCACAGAGGAGGAGCACAGAGGAGGACAGAGGAGCACAGAGGAGCACAGAGGAGGACAGAGGAGGACAGAGAAGGACAGGGAGACACACGCTCATGCTAACACTAACGCTCATGCTAACACTCATGCTAACGCTCATGCTAACACTCGTGCTAACGCTCATGCTAACACTCATGCTAATACTCATGCTAATACTCATGCTAACACTCATGCTAACACTAACACTCATGCTAACAATCATGCTAACGCTCATGCTAACACTCGTGGTAACGCTCATGCTAACACTCATGCTAATACTCATGCTGACACTCATGCTAACACTCATGCTAACGCTCATGCTAACACTCATGCTAACACTAACGCTCATGCTAACACTAACGCTCATGCTAACACTCATGCTAACACTCATGCTAACGCTCATGCTAACACTAACGCTCATGCTAACACTCATGCTAACACTAACACTCATGCTAACGCTCATGCTAGCACTCATGCTAACACTAACACTCATGCTAACACTAACACTCATGCTAACACTCATGCTAACACTGTCGCTCACTGCTGTGCTGGATCATGAAGGTCACTGTGATGTGAACCGTAGAGACTCAAACACAGACAGGGCTAAACTATAAAACTAACTACAAAGTGCAGAAATAACACTGTGCACCACAGTTTGGACGATTGAGACACACACACACTAACCTCACTAACCCACTAACCCGCTATCCCTGCTAACCAGTTAACCCCTCTGACCCGCTAACCCCGCTAACCCGCTAACCCCACTAACCCACTAACCAGCTAACCTGCTAACCCCGCTAACGCGCTAACACGCTAACCCCACTAACCCACTAACCCGCTATCCCTGCTAACGCTATCCCTGCTGACCGCTAACCCCTCTAACCCGCTAACCCGCTAACCCCACTAACCCACTAACCAGCTAACCTGCTAACCCCGCTAACGCGCTAACACGCTAACCTCACTAACCCACTAACCCGCTATCCCTGCTAACCAGTTAACCCCTCTGACCCGCTAACCCCGCTAACCCGCTAACCCCACTAACCAGCTAACCAGCTAACCCCGCTAACCCGCTAACACGAAAAACCCCACTAACCTGCTATCCCCGCTAACCAGCTAGCCCCGCTAACCTGCTACTGAGCTAACCCCACACTAACCTGCTATCCCTGCTAACCAGTTAACCCCTCTGACCCGCTAACCCTGCTAACCCGCTAACCCCACTAACCCACTAACCAGCTAACCAGCTAACCCCGCTAAACCGCTAACACGAAAAAAACCCCACTAACCTGCTATCCCCGCTAACCAGCTAGCCCCGCTAACTCACCCCGCTAATGAGCTAAACCCCGCTAACCCCACTAACCCGCTAACGTCTCTAACTCATGATTCTGTGCACAGCGTGGGGACATTTCTCGCTCTTGTGACGACAGACGTGTCGCTGTAGAACTGTGTCTGTAACATCTACAAAGCTCAAAACGCTCTGTTCCACCTTGTGATGTCATCAAGTGGTAGTTTTCAAGTGAACATCTCCTTTTACCTTTAGTTCAGTAGATTGACAACTCCAGGACTGAAATGACCCAAATAATTCTAGAAATGAAGCTGTGTGGGAGTTTAAAAACACAGTGGAGCACTTCCTGTATCACCACATGATGACATCACAAGGTGGAACAGAGTGTTTCAGTTTGAGAGAAGAACTCAGCCTAAATCTGATTGTGTGTTAAACATGTGAGAATGAAACAAAAACACAGCTCCAGGTCTGTGTGAGACGAGGAAACATCAGATCAGAGACAGAGGGATATGGGTCATTTAAAGCTGCACTGTGTAACTTTCCCGGTGGCTGCTGGTTTCCATGGAGATGCTGATCCTCCTGCCCCGGCTCAGTATGACTCACTGCTAATCTCAAAACGGGATTAAACGGAGCGGCGCACATTAAAAGGATTTGTAAACATATTCCAGAGTAATAAGTAGCTCTAAGTATCGATACTGTGCAGCTGATGTCATCAACAGACCCTGGATGTGACGCTAACTGCAGGCACTGCTCTGTCTGAGGCTCTGTCACTCACATTAGACTTTAACCCGAGTTTAGTTTTAACAAAATCTGACTCATCTGAACTACGACAGGTGATGTGTTCTGTGAAACAAGTCCCTCTCAAACAACATGACAGTCACAAGCTAGTATTATCATTAGCATTAGCGTTAGCATTAGCCAACAGGACCGTGAAATCCATTTTGTGTTTTTCTCATGAGTTTTCAGACAATCTTAAAACTTGTTTGGTAGTTTTTGATAATGTCTGCTAATTATGTCACGGTGATAACTGCTGAACATTCTGCCATAGGCATATATGTAGACACCCCAGTGTGATGTCACTGAAATGTTTCAATAAATATAAAGTGTGACCGAAATGTAAAAATCAACTGAATTACACTAAACAGGACTAAACCAGGTCTAAACCAGGACTAAACCAGGTCTACACCAGGACTAAACCAGGACTAAACCAGGTCTAAACCAGGTCTAAACCAGGACTAAACCAGGCCTAAACCGGGTCTAAACCAGGTCTAAACCAGGACTAAAGCAGGACTAAACCAGGTCTAAACCGGGACTAAACCGGGACTAAACCGGGACTACACCGGGTCTAAACCGGGACTAAACCGGGACTAAACCGGGACTACACCGGGTCTAAACCGGGACTAAACCGGGACTAAACCGGGACTAAACCGGGTCTAAACCGGGTCTAAACCGGGACTAAACCGGGACTAAACCAGGTCTAAACCAGGTCTAAACCAGGACTAAACCAGGACTAAACCGGGTCTAAACCGGGTCTAAACCGGGTCTAAACCAGGTCTAAACCGGGACTAAAGCAGGACTAAACCAGGACTAAACCGGGTCTAAACCGAGACTAAACCGGGACTAAACCGGGACTAAACCGGGTCTAAACTGGGACTAAACCGGGACTAAACCGGGACTAAACCGGGTCTAAAACCGGGACTAAACCGGGACTAAAACCGGGACTAAACCGGGTCTAAACCGGGACTAAACCAGGTCTAAACCAGGTCTAAACCAGGTCTAAACCAGGACTAAACCAGGACTAAACCGGGTCTAAACCGGGTCTAAACCAGGTCTAAACCGGGACTAAAGCAGGACTAAAGCAGGACTAAACCAGGACTAAACCGGGTCTAAACCGAGACTAAACCGGGACTAAACCGGGACTAAACCGGGTCTAAACCGGGACTAAACCGGGACTAAACCGGGACTAAACCGGGACTAAACCGGGTCTAAACCGGGACTAAACCGGGACTAAACCGGGACTAAACCGGGTCTAAACCGGGACTAAACCAGGGCTAAACCAGGTCTAAACCAGGACTAAACCAGGTCTAAACCAGGACTAAACCAGGTCTAAACCAGGTCTAAACCAGGACTAAACCAGGACTAAACCGGGTCTAAACCGGGTCTAAACCAGGTCTAAACCGGGACTAAAGCAGGACTAAACCAGGACTAAACCGGGTCTAAACCGAGACTAAACCGGGACTAAACCGGGACTAAACCGGGTCTAAACCGGGACTAAACCGGGACTAAACCGGGACTAAACCGGGTCTAAACCGGGACTAAACCGGGACTAAACCGGGACTAAACCGGGTCTAAACCGGGACTAAACCAGGTCTAAACCAGGTCTAAACCAGGACTAAACCAGGACTAAACCGGGTCTAAACCGGGTCTAAACCGGGTCTAAACCGGGACTAAAGCAGGACTAAACCAGGACTAAACCGGGTCTAAACCGAGACTGAACCGGGACTAAACCGGGACTAAACCGGGTCTAAACCGGGACTAAACCGGGACTAAACCGGGACTAAACCGGGACTAAACCGGGTCTAAACCGGGACTAAACCGGGACTAAACCGGGTCTAAACCGGGACTAAACCGGGACTAAACCGGGACTAAACCGGGACTAAACCGGGTCTAAACCGGGACTAAACCGGGACTAAACCGGGACTAAACCGGGTCTAAACCGGGACTAAACCAGGGCTAAACCAGGACTAAACCAGGTCTAAACCAGGACTAAACCAGGACTAAACCAGGTCTAAAGCAGGACTAAACCAGGACTAAACCGGGTCTAAACCGGGACTAAACCGGGACTAAACCGGGACTAAACCGGGACTAAAGCAGGACTAAACCAGGACTAAACCAGGTCTAAACCAGGACTAAACCAGGACTAAACCGGGTCTAAACCGGGTCTAAACCGGGTCTAAACCGGGACTAAAGCAGGACTAAAAACCAGGACTAAACCGGGTCTAAACCGAGGACTGAACCGGGACTAAACCGGGACTAAACCGGGTCTAAACCGGGACTAAACCGGGACTAAACCGGGACTAAACCGGGACTAAACCGGGTCTAAACCGGGACTAAACCGGGACTAAACCGGGTCTAAACCGGGACTAAACCGGGACTAAACCGGGACTAAACCGGGACTAAACCGGGTCTAAACCGGGACTAAACCGGGACTAAACCGGGACTAAACCGGGTCTAAACCGGGACTAAACCAGGGCTAAACCAGGACTAAACCAGGTCTAAACCAGGACTAAACCAGGACTAAACCAGGTCTAAAGCAGGACTAAACCAGGACTAAACCCGGGTCTAAACCGGGACTAAAACCGGGACTAAACCGGGACTAAACCGGGACTAAAGCAGGACTAAACCAGGACTAAACCAGGTCTAAACCAGGACTAACCCAGGACTAAACCGGGTCTAAAAACCGGGACTAAACCGGGAACTAAACCGGGACTAAACCGGGACTAAAGCGGACTAAACCTAAAGGACTAAACCAGGTCTAAACCAGGACTAAACCAGGGCTAAACCAGGTCTAAACCAGGACTAAACCAGGTCTAAACCTGTAGTCTGTAGTTTTGTGATGTTTGTGTGTTCTTGTGTAAAACTCCTCGTTCTGTGTCTCTTTGTTCTGTTAAACTCGTCTCAGGTTAATGATCTTCCAGACGTGACTCTTGTGACTTTTGAGTTTGTAAATTATTTTTAAGAGGCTCCAAAAACAAACCCGTCCTGAGCCTTGTCCTGCACAAACACTCTGTGTGTGTGTGTGTTGTTGCGTGTTGTATGTTGTGTGTTGTGTGTTGTGTGTTGTGTGTGTGTATGTTGTGTGTTGTGTGTTGTGTGTTGTGTGTTGTGTGTTGTATGTGTGTTGTTGTATGTGTGTGTGTTGTTGTGTGTGTGTTGTATGTTGTATGTTGTGTGTTGTATGTTGTGTGTTGTGTGTTTGTGTGTTGTATGTTGTATGTTGTGTGTTGTATGTTGTGTGTTGTGTGTGTGTGTGTGTGTTGTATGTTGTGTGTTGTATGTTGTGTGTTGTATGTTGTATGTTGTGTGTTGTATGTTGTGTGTTGTGTGTTGTGTGTTGTGTGTTGTATGTTGTGTGTTGTGTATTGTGTGTTGTTGCGTGTTGTATGTTGTGTGTGAGTCGTGGGAACACTTCCAGCGACACAAACAGGAGGCTGTATCATGTGTTGTGTGTTGTGTGTTGTATGTTGTGTGTTGTGTGTTGTATGTTGTGTGTTGTATGTTGTGTGTTGTATGTTGTGTGTTGTGTGTTGTATGTTGTGTGTTGTATGTTGTGTGTTGTATGTTGTGGTGTTGTGTGTGTTGTGTTGTGTGTGTTGTATGTTGTGTGTTTGTGTGTTGTATGTTGTGTGTGTGTGTGTTGTTGCGTGTTGTATGTTGTGTGTGAGTTGTGAGAACACTTCCAGCGACACAAACAGGAGGCTGTATCATGTGTTGTGTGTTGTGTGTTGTATGTTGTGTGTTGTGTGTTGTATGTTGTGTGTTGTATGTTGTGTGTTGTATGTTGTGTGTTGTATGTTGTGTGTTGTGTGTTGTATGCTGTTGTGTGTTGTATGTTGTGTGTTGTGTGTTGTATGTTGTGTGTTGTGTGTTGTTGCGTGTTGTATGTTGTGTGTTGTATGTTGTGTGTTGTATGTTGTGTGTTGTGTGTTGTATGCTGTTGTGTGTTGTGTGTTGTATGTTGTGTGTTGTGTGTTGTGTGTTGTTGCGTGTTGTATGTTGTGGTGTTGTGTTGTTGTGTGTTGTATGTTGTGTGTGTTGTGTGTTGTGCTGTGTGTGTGTTGTATGTGTGTGTTGTTTGTTGTTGTGTGTTGTGTGTTGTGTGTTGTGTGTGTGTGTTGTATGTTGTGTGTGAGTCGTGAGAAACACTTCCAGCGACACAAACAGGAGTGCTGTATCATGTTGTTGTGTGTGTTGTGTGTGTTGAGGATGTATCATGTTCCTGTTCACTTTTGTTCACTTTTTTTTTCCTCCCTGTGGCTGAGGTGAACATGTTCTTCACTTTTCAGAAACACCACGGTGCAGGATCCAGTTACAAATGTGAAACCGACGAGAACAATGGAGTAAAGAGACAGAGGAGGGTCAGAGTGTGTGCGAGTGTCAGCACAGAACCAGGGCTAATGCTACAGCTAATGCTACAGCTAATGCTAAAGACTTAAAGCTCGTCTCACTCTGTTCTCTTATCTGTGTTATTATTATAATGTTGTTTCCTCGTCTCAAACCTGGAGCTGAGTTTTGTTTCATTCTCACATGTTTAACACACAAACCTGCAGATTCAGGCTGGAAAACCACTGTTCCACCTTGTGATGTCATCATGTGGTGATACAGGAAGTGCTCCACTGTGTTTTTAAACTCCACACACCTAGAATCATTTGGATAAATTGTCAATCTACTGAAGTAAAGGTAAAAGGAGCTGTTCACTTGAAAACTACCACTTGATGACATCACAAGGTGGTGGGTGGGGTCAGTGTGGTGAGTTTACTTTACTTTTATGTAACTGGAGCTGAGCTAAACCTTCACGAGACCAAACTGAAGGACGACACCAGCTGGAGATGAGCCTGTCTGTTTCCTGACACGTCCACATCCTGGTCACTCTCCGTCTGCTGCTGTTTCAGATTTACAACCGTCTCTCTGGACCAAAACCACAAAACTAAACTTCCCTAACGAGACTTTCCATAATCTGTTTCCGTATTGTAAATTCAGTTTTGATGGTCACTTCCTGCATGATTCACTTCCTGCATGATTCTGCTTCAGGGCTGTGTGTGTCAGTGACTCTGGGGTGTTTCCAGGGCTCACACATGTGTACCCAGATCATTTTGGTGGGAGTGACTAATATACTTCACACATTGTGCTAGAACCAGAAGAAGTCACACTTCACACATGTGTACTAGAACCAGGAAGTACTTCACACATGTGTACTAGAACCAGGACACATACTGTACACAGTACTTCACACATGTGTACTAGAACCAGGAAGTACTTCACACATGTGTAATAGAACCAGGAAGTACTTCACACATGTGTACTAGAACCAGGAAGTACTTCACACATGTGTACTAGAACCAGGAAGTACTTCACACACGTGTCCTGTGCTCAGGCCTAACCAGGACTAAGTAGACAGGAAACTAGGACTAAACTAGGACTAAACCAGGACTAAACCAGGACTAAAAACCAGGACTAAACCAGAACTAAACTCTGAGGACTTCAGGGACCAGCTGCTCAAGACTAACCATGGGGAGACAGCGTTTCAGTTTTCTGTCAATCAAACCTGTTGCTAACGCTAACAGGAGCGACGTCGGGGACAGAAGGACCTGATGTGTCTGTTATTAATGTTCATATGTTGATTTACAGACACAGATGTGAAATAAAAAGGATCATGTAGAGCAGATTAATGTCCGACAGCAGCAAATACAGACAGAGATTTTTAATGTAAAGTGAATTGGAGCCCCCTCCCCGAACCGCCACCTTAACGTGGTGGAGGGGTTTGAGTACCCGGATAATCCTGGGAGCTCTGTTGTCGGGGGCTTCATGCCCCTGGTCACCCATGGCAAACAGGTCCAGGGCGAGGGATCAGACTAAGAGCGGTTCAAAAGCCCTTTATGAAGAGAGAAGACCAAAGGCCAGTTACGTCGCCCGGACCGGCGTCACCGGGGCCCCACCCTGGAGCCAGGCATGGGGTGGGTGCTCAAGAGCGTGCGCCTGGTGGCCGGGCCTTTCCCCACGGGGCCCGGCCGGGCTCAGCCCGAAGGAGCGACGTGGGGCCGTCCTCACGTGGACCCACCACCCGCGGGAGGATCCATAGGGGGCCCAGAGTGATCCGGGCGGCAGTTGACGGCGGGGGCCCCGACGACCGGATCTCCGGACATGGAGACTAGACAGTGCACCCACCGGGGACTCCGTTGTTCTCCTGGGGGACTTCAACGCCCATGTGGGTAACGACAGTGACACCTGGAGGGGCGTGATTGGGAGGAACGGCCTCCCTGATCTGAACCCGAGCGGTGTTTTGTTATTGGACTTCTGTGCTAGCCACAGTTTGTCCATAACAAACACCATGTTCAAGCACAAGGTCCATCAGTGCACGTGGCACCAGGACACTCTAGGTCGGAGGTCGATGATCGACTTTGTAGTCGTGTCATCTGACCTCCGGCCGCGTGTTTTGGACACTCGGGTGAAGAGAGGGCAGAGCTGTCAACTGATCACCACCTGGTTGTGAGTTGGATCCGCTGGCGGAGGAGGAAGCCGGATAGGCCTGGCAGGCCCAAGCGTATCGTGAGGGTCTGTTGGGAACGTCTGGCGGAGCCTTCTGTCAGGGGGGTCTTCAATTCGCACCTCCGGGAGAGCTTCTCTCTGATCCCGGGGGAGGCTGGGGACATGGACTCCGAGTGGGCCATGTTCTCCACCTCCATTGTTGATGCGGCTTCTCGTAGCTGTGGTCATAAGGTCTGCGGTGCTTGTCGCGGCGGCAACCCCCGAACCCGGTGGTGGACACCGGAAGTAAGGGATGCCGTCAGGCTGAAGAAGGAGTCCTATCGAGCCTTGTTGGCTTGTGGGACTCCTGAGGCAGCTGACAGGTACCGGCGGGCCAAACGTGCCGCGGCTCGTGCTGTCATGGGGGCAAAAACTCGGGGTTGGGAGGAGTTCGGGGAGGCCATGGAGGAGGACTATCGGACGGCCTCAAAGAAATTCTGGCAAACCGTTCGGCGCCTCAGGAGGGGGAAGCGGTGCTTCACCAACACTGTTTACAGTGCGGGTGGAGAGCTGTTGACCTCGACTGGGGATGTTGTTGGACGGTGGAAGGAATACTTTGAGGATCTCCTCAATCCCACTGTCACGTCTTCCGAGGAGGAAGCTGAGACTGTGGGGACCCGGAGACGGACTCGTCCATCACCCTGACCGAAGTCACTGAGGTGGTTGGCAAGCTCCTCAGTGGCAAGGCTCCGGGCGTTGATGAGATCCATCCCAAGTACCTTAAGTCTCTGGATGTTGTGGGTCTTGGCTGACACGTCTCTACAACATCGCGTGGCGGTCGGGGACAGTACCTCTGGACTGGCAGACCGGGGTGGTGGTCCCTCTGTATAAAAAGGGGGACCGGAGGGTGTGTTCCAATTACAGGGGAATCACACTCCTCACCCTTCCCGGTAAAGTCTATTCCAGGGTACTGGAGAGGAGAGTCCGGCCGATAGTCGAACCTCGGATCCAGGAGGAGCAGTGTGGTTTTTGTCCTGGTCGTGGAACACTGGACCAGCTCTACACTCTCCATCGGGTGCTCAAGGATCATGGGAGTTTGCCCAACCGGTCCACATGTGTTTTGTGGATCTGGAGAAGGCATTTGACCGTGTCCCTCGTGGTGTCCTTTGGGGGGTGCTCTGGGAGTATGGGGTCCGGGGCCCTTTGCTAAGGGCTGTCCGGTCCCTGTGTGACCGGAGCAGGAGCTGTGTTCTCTGCAGTAAGTCAGACTTGTTCCCGGTGCATGTTGGACTCCGCCAGGGCTGCCCTTTGTCACCGGTTCTGTTCATTATATTTATGGACAGAATTTCTAGGCGCAGTCAGGGGCTGGAGGGGGTCTGGTTCGGGAACCACAGGATCTCATCTCTGCTGTTTGCAGATGATGTTGTCCTGATGCTTCTTCGAGCCAGGACCTGCAGCAGGCACTGGGGCGGTTTGCAGCCGAGTGTGAAGCGGAGTCTGAGCCGAAAGGCAAAGCTCTCGATTTACCGGTCAGTCTACGTTCCTACCCTCACCTATGGTCATGACTCTGGGTCATGACTGAAAGGACAAGATCGCAGATACAAGCGGCCAAAATGGGTTTCCTCCGCAGAGTGACTGGGCGCTCCCTTAGACACAGGGTGAGGAGCTCAGTCACACGGGAGGAGCTCGGAGTAGAGCCGCTGCTCCTTCACGTCGAGAGGAACCAGCTGAGGTGGCTCGGGCATCTGCTCAGGATGCCTCCTGGATGCCTCCCTAAGGAGGTGTTCTGGGCATGTCCCACCGGGAGGAGGCCCCGGGGAAGACCCAGGACACGCTGGAGAGACTATGTCTCTCGGCTGGCCTGGGAACGCCTTGGGTCCCACCGGAGGAGCTGGAGGACGTGTCCCCGCGACCCGGCCCCGGATAAGCGGGAGAAAATGGATGGATGGATGGATGAATTGGAGCCAGAGTCGATGGAGCAGGAAGTGCACCATGATCACTTCCTGTTTGGAGCACAGTGGCTAACAGGTTAGCTCTGTCCATTAATATAATAATAATAAAGCCTTACACTTGTGATGCTCTTCACAGTCTTGTCAGAGCCTCTTAAAGCTCTGCACTATCGTCATTATTCATTCACTTCACACTTGGTGATGGTAAGATACTATTGTAGTCACAGCTGCCCTGGGGCAGACTGACGGAAGCGAGGCTGCCAGTTTGCTCCATCGGCCCCACGGACCACCACCGATCATTCACACACACACACACACACACACACACACACACACACACACACACACACACACACACACACACACACACACACACACACACACACACACACACACACCACTTTCACACTAGGCAATGTGGGTGAAGTGTCTTGCCAAAGGACACAACTACAGAACTTGGCCCAAGCATCACTGAAGCAAGTTTGTGAAATCTGTCAGACATTAATCAGTCCCTCAGACCCTCTGACCCTCTGACCCTCTGACCTTCTGACCCTCAGACCTTCTGACCCTCAGACCCTCTGTCCCTCAGACCCTCAGTCCCTCATCCCTCTGACCCTCAGACCCTCTGTCCCTCAGACCCTCAGTCCCTCAGTCCCTCTGACCCTCTGACCCTCAGTCTCTCAGACCCTCTGACCCTCAGACCCACTGACCCTCTGTCACATTTATGAATAAACCGGGGCCTGTAAATACTCGCGCCTCTCGCGGGTTCTGGTAAATCTCGTGCCACCGTCACGGTGACGCGCGCTGGTCGCTCCTCTCGCGCGCGCTAGGCCCCGCACGCGCTTTGCACGCACCTCTTTGAGCAGCGTGCGCGTGCGCGCGCCCCTTCTCTCCTCAGCAGTGAAATGTCACAGTGAAACGGGAATAGAACCAACCACAGCCTGGCACGTGTCTGACACGGCGCGTGCGCTTCCCCCGGTGATAAATGCGGCTGTGACAGGCCCGAAAGCACGAAGCTCCAGCCCCGCTACAGCCTCCTCCAGCCCCGCTACAGCCTCCTCCAGCCCCGCTACAGCCCCGCTCCTCCACATCACACTCCTCTGCTGTAGGCCGCACGCGCACAGATCTTACCGGGTCCTGCTCATCCTAAAGCTGCGCGTCACGCTGCTCCACCATCCGGGGTCCAGAGCTTTGGAATCGGCTGATTACGATCTTAATGTTCCACCGAGGAGCTTTTCACAGACCGTCCAGCGCTGTGCCATCCTCCCCCGAGCCTCCTCCTCCTCCTCGAGCCTCCTGCTGGAGCCTCCTCCTGGAGCGTCCTCCGGGCGCACTGCTCCTCACTGCTCCTCTCCGCTCCTCACTGCTCCTCTCCGCTCCTCACTGCTCCTCTCCTCTCCGCTCCTCACTGCTCCTCTCCGCTCCTCTCCGCTCAGAGGCGCAGAGAGACGCGGTGTTCAGGGGAAAACACAAGCAGCACAGAGAGGGCCGCTGGTTCCGCGCACAATGACGCTCACATCAGTCATCACAGATAAATCACAGAATGGCTGTGTTCACAGGCTCCGTGAGGCTCGAGGCGGAGCGCACCAATCACACAACACAACACCACGTGACAGACAGCTCACTCACCAATCAGCTGCAGCTACGCAAGAGACAGACAAGACTCAGGGCCAATCAGCGACGAGCTTTATTCTGCGAGGAGGATGGACAGGTGCCACAGGCAAAGAGACAGCAACAGAGGAACCAAAACAAGACACAGCAACAGAGAGGAACCTCAGAGGAACAAGAGACAGCAACAGAGGAACCTCAGAGGAACCAGAGACAGACAGAACCTCAACAAGAGACAGAACAGAGGAACTCAGAGGAACAAGAGACAGGAACAACAGAGAGGAACCTCAGAGGAACCAGAGACAGCAAAGAGGAACAGAGCAACAGAGGAACCTCAGAGACAGCAACAGAGACAGCAAGAGACAGCAACAGAGAGGAACCTCAGAGGAACAAGAGACAGCAACAGAGGAACCTCAGAGGAAACAAGACAAGACACAGCAACAGAGGAAGAGGGAACCTCAGAGAACCTCAGAGGAACAAGAGACAGCAACAGAGAGGAACCTCAGAGGAACAAGAGACAACAACAGAGAGGAACCTCAGAGGAACTAAAACAAGACACAGCAACAGAGAGGAACCTCAGAGGAACAAGACAAGACACAGCAACAGAGGAACCTCGAGGAACAAGAGACAGGACAAAGACAGCAACAGAGGAACCTCAGAGGAACCAGAGACACAGACAACCAAACACCCACCTTTACCTACTATTTATTTATTTATTTATTATTTATTTATTTATTTTATTATTTATTATTTATTTTTATTTATTTATTCATTCATTCATTCATTTATTATTCATCATTCATTCATTTGTTTATGCATTATAAATCGCTGAGAGATGTCCTCCCTCTAGTTATGCAAAAGAGTAATTGAATAAAACCTTGATTTTCCTGGTGGACTGAGATGACAGCGCTTCACGTTCTGTTTAATCTGACTCGATGCCGCCCCCAAGTGGACACAAATCATATCACTTCTCCCCAGTTTTAGACGAATTTATTAAAAAAGTCACAGAGTGTTCATAGATGAATATTGTACATGTACATGTTATGTAACAAATGCAAAACATGTGATTTTATAATGTTTATTATTACACAATTATTCAATTACATCATAAGCTAAAACTATAATAATATAAAATGTAAAACGTTGGGATGTTACAGCACCATGTTATTATGTGATAGGACCATGTTATGAAGTGATAGAACCATGTTATGATGTGATAGGACAATGTTATGAAGTGATAGAACCATGTTATGACCCTGTTATGATAGGACCCTGTTATGATGTGATAGGACCCTGTTATGATGTGATAGAACCATGTTATGGTGTGATAGGACCCTGTTATGATGTGATAGGACCCTGTTATGATGTGATAGGACCCTGTTATGATAGGACCCTGTTATGATGTGATAGGACAATGTTATGAAGTGATAGAACCATGTTATGGTGTGATAGGACCCTGTTATGATGTGATAGGACCCTGTTATGATGTGATAGGACCCTGTTATGATAGAAACCTGTTATGATGTGATAGGACCCTGTTATGATGTGATAGGACAATGTTATGAAGTGATAGAACCATGTTATGGTGTGATAGGACCCTGTTATGATAGGACCCTGTTATGATGTGATAGGACAATGTTATGAAGTGATAGAACCATGTTATGGTGTGATAGGACCCTGTTATGATGTGATAGGACCCTGTTATGATGTGATAGGACCCTGTTATGATAGAAACCTGTTATGATGTGATAGGACCCTGTTATGATGTGATAGGACCCCTGTTATGATGTGATAGGACCCTGTTATGATAGGACACTGTTATGATAGAAACCTGTTATGATGTGATAGGACCCTGTTATGATGTGATAGGACCCTGTTATGATGTGATAGGACCCTGTTATGATAGAACCATGTTATGATGTGATAGGACCCTGTTATGATAGAAACCTGTTATGATGTGATAGGACCCTGTTATGATGTGATAGAACCCTGTTATGGTGTCATAGGACCCTGTTATGATAGGACCCTGTTATGATGTGATAGAACCCTGTTATGATGTGATAGGACCCTGTTATGATGTGATAGGACCCTGTTATGATGTGATAGGACCCTGTTATGATGTGATAGAACCCTGTTATGATGTGATAGGACCCTGTTATGATGTGATAGGACCCTGTTATGGTGTGATAGAACCCTGTCATGATAGAACCATGTTATGATAGAACCCTGTTATGATGTGATAGAACCCTGTTATGATGTGATAGAACCCTGTCATGATAGAACCATGTTATGATAGAACCCTGTTATGATGTGATAGAACCCTGTTATGATGTGATAGAACCCTGTTATGATGTGATAGGACCCTGTCATGATAGAACCATGTTATGATGTGATAGGACCCTGTTATGATGTGATAGAATCATGTTATGATGTGATAGTACTCAATACTCAAGTCACTTTATCACTTTCACTTTGTATATCTATATGTATATATATGTGTATATTAGAGTTTTATTTTTGAGTCTATTTCTTAAATTATTTCTAACTATTCATCTATTACCCTGTTTCTTCTGTTCTCTATGTGTGCCTGTTCTCTATGTGTGCGGTGCAATCCTGGAATTTCCCCACTGTGGGACTAATAAAGGCTGATCTGATCTGATCTGATGTGATAGAACCCTAGATATCCCATAGAGGAGACATTGAGTGGTGGTGCCTTCATGTACTGTAAAAAAACCTGGTAAAAAGACGATTCAGTATTCTGAATGTAACGTGCAATACCTATATTTAAAATAAAAATAAATCTATATATTATATTATGTAAAAGAAAGTATACAACAAACATAAATAAATATGAAACGTACAGAATGATTTTACCCAAACAGGATGTACATTTATTTTACTAAAGCTGTTTTTTCCGTGTTGTCTTTGAAAGCAGCACACGCGCTTCCGCTCAGTCCGTGTGAAACTCCGCCGTAAAGAGTCACGTCTTTTCTAACGTCTTTTCTAACGTCTTTCGCACCATCTCAAGGTAATCCTGTCAATATGTGTCTTGGTTTTATCCATAACTCTCTCCGCGCCCTGTTCGTTTATGAACTTTGTAGTTTGAAATGTTTTATTTTGACCCTCGCGGGGCCCTGTAGATAGCTTTAAGCTAACGGCTAACCGGGGCTAATGCTCCGAGTCTGTATGTTTCACATTTAAGTTTAAATACAGCCCAGTGCGGTCTTATCTCGTGGCTTATGTTTAAGTTTTGTGTTTTTTGTGTAACTGTTGAAGCTGAGGCTCCCGTGAGCGTCATGTTTGAAGATTTTATTACAAACTCGGCCCGTGTTTGGTCCAGAGTCTGAGCATCAGCCACAGGACAGACATTTATACAACTCTTACAACTCTTACAACTCTTACAACTCTTACAACTCTTACAACTCTTACAACTTATTCAAACTCAATCAACTCATACAACCCATTTAACTCAACTCATTCATTCAGTTATTTATGTCGAGGAGGTTAATGGATCCATTTTTTTTTTCATATTTAAGTTCGAGTGGGAAGAAAAAAACTTACTAAATCCATCCCTGTCATTAGGACATAAATGAAATGCTTTGTTTAAGTTTCCTGTTCATTATACTTTATGATCTATCATATTCTGAATGGTGACTTCTGTTAAGAGTCAAGGCTCTGTCTCTGGTTAAAGGTGTTCTTGATTTGAGTTGTGGTGGTTTTTTATTTGAGTTGTGGTGTTTTTGATTTGAGTGTGTGTTCTTTTTACAGATGTCTGATAACGAACTTTTGGACTATGACGAGGATGACGAGCCTCAGGTGGTGGCAGAAACCATCCCAGCCAAGAAGGAGGTGAAGGGGTCGTACGTGTCCATCCACAGCTCCGGGTTCAGAGACTTTCTGCTCAAACCAGAGCTGCTGCGAGCCATTGTGGACTGTGGATTTGAGCACCCCTCAGAGGGTCAATATCATTAGTATTTACTACACTGGTACCACACTACTGTAATATTATAGACTCAGAAATGCTGAATCAACTTTGTTTTCTCTCTCACAGTCCAACATGAGTGTATACCTCAGGCAATTCTGGGCATGGATATTTTATGTCAGGCCAAGTCGGGTATGGGAAAAACGGCTGTGTTTGTGCTCGCGACACTGCAGCAGCTGGAGCCAGTGGAGGGTCAGGTGAGTACAGCCACAGACTGTTTAAAGAAGTGAACTGAGACGTCACCACAGCTTCTGCTCCAAATGAAGCTCATCAAGGCTAGAGCAGGTACAGGGGCGAATGTGGAGCAGAGTTATCATAGCAACCAAAGAGCCAATCAGGAGCAGGGAGTGGGAGCTTGGCAACGCTGAGTAGCAAGAGAAGAAGGATTTGATTTGTCTGTTATTAATGTTCATATGTTGATTTACAGACACAGACATGAAATAAAAACCCCAGGATCATGTAGAGGGTTAATACGAACATTTAAGACCAAAATGAGTCTGACAGCAGCAGGGACAGAGAGAGTGACGCCAATTTTTTAATGTAAAGTAAATTGAAGCCAGACTTGATGGAGCCAGAAGTGTGAACATAATCACTTTGTATTTAGAACGTGGCAGGTAGCAGGTTAGCTCTGTTCACATATATATATATATATATATACAGTCTATGAGTAGGACCTTTTGTGTTCCTTTTGTTGAAAATGTGATTCAACAGCCCTGGCCTCTGGAGTTTTAAACATCACGTGCTTCTGTGTTCTCAGGTGTCTGTCCTTGTGATGTGCCACACTCGAGAGCTGGCCTTCCAGATCAGCAAAGAGTATGAGCGTTTCTCCAAATACATGCCCACTCTGAAGGTGTCTGTGTTCTTTGGTGGGCTGGCGATCAAGAAAGACGAGGAAGTGTTGAAGAAGAACTGCCCTCACATAGTTGTGGGAACGCCGGGCCGAATCCTCGCTCTCGCTCGCAACAGGACCCTGAACCTGAAGAACGTCAAACACTTTGTGCTGGATGAGTGCGACAAGATGCTGGAGGCTCTGGGTGAGTGAGCACAAAGAAGTGATTACATTGTACTTTGCGTTAAATATCCAAAAGGCAAATTCACAAATGTTGAACCCATAGACTGTAGATATAAACAGACGCCACATTCCAAGTAGGAAGTGAGTGTGAGTCCAACACCTCCGGCTTTTTCACTTGTCCCAAAAGCAGCTCTAGTCTCACATCAGATGCTTTTACGTGGGAATACATGTCGCAAGTGAGTTTCCCCTGGCCTTGTAGCTGCAAGTTAAAGCAGCATTTCTGTCATGTCTGTTAAAAATGCGAGGTGCTTTTTCCATTCTGGGTCGATCAGCTCCGGCATGTTTTGTTTTGTGAATGAAGAAATGCGTTAATTTCGGGTAGCAGCTCGTAAAAACTCCTCAAAACTGCCCCTGCTCAACCATCGGACCTCTGTGTAGTGCAGCACATCTCCGTGCGCAGATTCCAGTTCAGACAATTACTCTTAGAACGGCCTGTGTTTAAGTCCCTTTGCTCTGATGAAGTTTATGCATGACACCACAACCTTCATGACAGAAGCCCACGTCAACACTTTGCAGCACAGTGCTTGCTGGTGAATTAGGCAGTGGACTTGTAGTGGGGCGGTGAGATGTCGTTCTTCCATCTCCCGGTTCATGCGTCCTATTAGACCCCGCGACATGCCCACCACTAGGAGCCCCGTCAGGTCTGATGCTGGCCAGCTTTGACCAGTCCAGGTCTAATTCTTCCATGGTTTGGTATACTTTGCCGAAAATATCCTCACCCGTCGTAGTCCCTTTGAGACTTTTTCTTTCGTCTTCTGCTGCAGCTGATAAACTAATGAACCTGATAAACTGTGTCTCTCTCTGTCCCTGCTGCTGTCAGACTCATGTTGGTCTTAAATGTTCGTATTAACCCTCTACATGATCCTGGGGTTCTTTTTTTTTGTAAATTTGAGGGGGTTTTTTTCTTTGTTATTTTGAGGATTTTTTTTCTTCTTTTGAGTTTATTTTATTAAATTTTATTAGTTATTTTGAGGGTTTTTTTTTTTGTTATTTTGAGGATTTATTTCTTTTTCTTTAGAGTTGTTTTTTTGACTTTTTTTTTTTTTCTTTAGAATTTATTTTAATTTTTTTTGTTTTTTTGTGTTTTTTTTATTTTGAATTTATTTTTTGTTTTGTTTAAACTGTCTCTCTCTCTCTGTACCTGTCACTCATTTTGGTCTTAAATGTTCGTATTAACCCTCTACACGATCCTGGGGATTTTATTTTGTTATTTTTTAAATCAACATATGAACATTAATAACAGACACATCATTACCTGAGCTTCTGAACGCTGTGGGTGACGTCACACTCACTCAGTCCACTTCTTCACAGTCTGTGGTTCACCCTAAACCTTTGCTTTTTTTTTTTGTTTCGATTTATTTTAAACCAGATATGAGGAGCGATGTCCAGGAAATCTTCAGACTGACCCCACACGAGAAACAGGTGATGATGTTCAGTGCCACCCTGAGCAAAGAGATCCGTCCTGTGTGCCGCAAGTTCATGCAAGACGTGAGTAACTTAACCCTCCAGAGTGAGCGTGTGATTTAGTCCAAACTGTATTCATCTGTATCTCCAGTGCTGCCACACAGAGAGCGAGCGGGATGGATTTTTATGGGTGATAGTGACTGTTTAGGATGCAGAGAAACGGGAGCAGGGTAGTCACATTTTGTGCAGCTGTCTCTTCGTGTTAAAGTGTTAATATAATTATTGGTGTGTATTTTTTAGACAGCAGATCGACCAAAACAAAAAGTTGAAATACTCAGCTGTATCTACTTTTACCGCTGTAGCAGCAGGTGTAGAGGCCCGTCTAAGCTTTGCCCATTTGTGTCTGTCCGTGTCATAAATGGCCATCACAGTGGGCCAGAGTGATCCTCCTGAGCTCTTTGTTGTACGAGCAGCTGAACCAGCTGCGTCTGCTACAGTGAAGGAGAACATGCAGCTTTACTCCAGACGACTCTGTTTATCTGCATCAGTGATGAGGACGTGACGCCTCAGTCTGTGTGGACCTCACTTCCAACACGGTTTGGTCACTGTGTTGGTGCATTCTACAGCGCCATCTTTTGGTATAAAAATGAGCTGCTTCCTCTGCAGACGAGTTGACACAGATCAGGGCTCATCCATTTCACACTGTTTAAAGGCCCATATTACACTGTTTAAAGGCCCATATCACACTGTTTAAAGGCCCACATTACACTGTTTAAAGGGCCCATATTACGCTGTTTAAAGACCCATATGACACTGTTTAAAGGCCCATATTACACTGTTTAAAGGCCCATATGACACTGTTTAAAGGCCCATATTACACTGTTTAAAGGCCCATTTCACACTGTTTAAAGGCCCATTTCACACTGTTTAAAGGCCCACATTACACTGTTTAAAGGCCCACATTACACTGTTTAAAGGCCCACATTACACTGTTTAAAGGCCCACATTACACTGTTTAAAGGCCCACATTACACTGTTTAAAGGCCCACATTACACTGTTTAAAGGCCCACATTACACTGTTTAAAGGCCCATATTTGACCATATGTTTTTGACGAGGAAACATTAGAACATGGATTAAATCTCAGTCGGTTTTGTGTGATACTGGACCTTTAAAGTGAAGTTGTACATTAATGTAAATGTTAAATAAATCGGTTCTTTCAGCAGATCTGCAGTGAGCTCTCGGGATCAGGCCTGTCACAAAACATTTCAATATGTCGCTGAAGTAAATATAGACACTCGATAATACTGAAACTCATTAATGCCACTGACACAAAAACTCAAGAGCAGATTTAAACCACAAAAAATATTATGTTTAATACAATATTATTATTATCATCTACAATATTGTTAAAAGTCATGACCTGCATTAAATAAACCGCAGAATGAAACACTTTAATTGGTAGATTGTGTCTGTAATGAGTCACAGAAGTTATTAATTCAACCTTTTACGGCTCAAATCTGATCATATGGACAAAAAATAACCACAAAATTCTCAGTAGTGCAAAGAAAAAGCAACATGATAAATACTGACCCCAAAAAATATATAATTCCAACTTTTACATATAGAACGATGAGTCGATATAGTTATAGTGATTCTTGTGACAGACGTACTTGAGGCTGGTCAGAATCTTAAAAACTGTCCCTCTGTCTGTCCCTGCTGCTGTCAGACTCATTTTGGTCTTAAATGTTCGTATTAACCCTCGACATGATCCTTTTTATTTCACGTCTGTGTCTGTAAATCAACATATGAACATTAATAACAGACACATCAGGTCCTTCTTTCCCCGACGTCGCTCCTGTAGCGTTAGCAACAGGTTTGATTGACAGCGCTGCTTAGTCTCTCTCTGGATTGTCTTTGGTTGCTATAATATTTGTGCTCGAAATTCCAAATGTGCAGCTCATCTCCAAATCGTCCTTATACCTGCTCCACCTCGATGAGCTTCATGTGGAGCTGAAGCTGAGGTGACGTCTCACTCCCTCATATCACGTCTTTACAGTCTGTGGTCTGAGGCGAGACTTGACACACTCTGTCATTTTCCTCTCTGTTCAGTGTTATTTGTTGAACTTTGACCCGTATCATTGAAGATGTTTCCCTCTTGTTCAGCCGATGGAGATGTTTGTGGACGACGAAACCAAGTTGACGCTTCATGGTTTGCAGCAGTACTACTGTAAACTCAAAGACAACGAGAAGAACCGCAAGCTGTTTGACCTGCTGGACGTGCTCGAGTTCAACCAAGTATGTACTTTCACACGTGAACTCTCGCTTTTACACGTGACACTCTCGCTTTCACACGTGAACTCACACGTGAACTCTCGCTTTCACACGTGAACTCTCGCTTTCACACGTGAACTCTCGCTTTCACACGTGAACTCTCGCTTTCACACCTGACACACTCGCTTTCACACGTGAACTCTCGCTTTCACACGTGACACACTCACTTTCACACGTGACACTCGCTTTCACACGTGAACTCTCGCTTTCACACGTGAACTCTCGCTTTCACACGTGAACTCTCGCTTTCACACGTGAACTCTCGCTTTCACACGTGACACTCTCGCTTTCACACGTGACACTCTCGCTTTCACACGTGACACTCTCGCTTTCACACGTGACACTCTCGCTTTCACACGTGAACTCTCGCTTTCACACGTGACACTCACGCTTTCACACGTGACACTCACGCTTTCACACGTGACACTCTCGCTTTCACACGTGACACTCTCGCTTTCACACGTGACACTCTCGCTTTCACACGTGACACTCTCGCTTTCACACGTGACACTCTCGCTTTCACACGTGACACTCTCGCTTTCACACGTGAACTCTCGCTTTCACACGTGAACTCTCGCTTTCACACGTGAACTCTCGCTTTCACACGTGACACTCTCGTTTCACACGTGACACTCGCTTTCACACGTGAACTCTCGCTTTCACACGTGAACTCTCGCTTTCACACGTGAACTCTCGCTTTCACACGTGAACTCTCGCTTTCACACGCGACACACTCGCTTTCACACGCGACACACTCGCTTCACACGCGACACACTCGCTTTCACACGCGACACTCGCTTTCACACGCGACACACTCGCGCTTTCACACGCGACACACTCGCTTTTCTTACGCGACACTCTCGCTTTCACACGCGACACTCTCGCTTTCACACGCGACACACTCACTCGCTTTCACACACGCGACACTCTCGCTTTCACACGTGACACTCTCGCTTTCACACGTGACACTCTCGCTTTCACACGTGACACTCTCGCTTTCACACGTGTGAACTCTCGCTTTTCACACGTGAACTCTCGCTTTTCACACGTGACACTCTCGTTTCACACGTGACACTCGCTTTCACACGTGAACTCTCGCTTTCACACGTGAACTCTCGCTTTCACACGTGAACTCTCGCTTTCACACGTGACACTCACGCTTTCACACGTGACACTCTCGCTTTCACACGTGACACTCTCGCTTTCACACGTGACACTCTCGCTTTCACACGTGAACTCTCGCTTTCACACGTGAACTCTCGCTTTCACACGTGACACTCTCGTTTCACACGTGACACTCTCGTTTCACACGTGACACTCTCGTTTCACACGTGACACTCGCTTTCACACGTGAACTCTCGCTTTCACACGTGACACTCGCTTTCACACGTGACACTCTCGCTTTCACACGTGACACTCTCGCTTTCACACGTGACACTCTCGCTTTCACACGCGACACTCTCGCTTTCACACGCGACACTCTCGCTTTCACACGCGACACTCTCGCTTTCACACGCGACACTCTCGCTTTCACACGCGACACTCTCGCTTTCACACGCGACACTCTCGCTTTCACACGCGACACTCGCTTTCACACGCGACACTCTCGCTTTCACACGCGACACTCTCGCTTTCACACGCGACACTCTCGCTTTCACACGCGACACTCTCGCTTTCACACGCGGACACTCGCTTTCACACGCGACACTCTCGCTTTCACACGCGACACTCTCGCTTTCACACGCGACACTCTCGCTTTCACACGCGACACTCGCTTTCACACACGCGACACTCTCGCTTTCACACGCGACACTCTCGCTTTCACACGCGACACTCTCGCTTTCACACGCGACACTCTCGCTTTCACACGCGACACACTCGCTTTCACACGCGACACACTCGCTTTCACACGCGACACTCTCGCTTCACACGCGACACTCTCGCTTTCACACGCGACACACTCGCTTTCACACGCGACACACTCGCTTTCACACGCGACACACTCGCTTCTCGCTTTCGCTTTACGCGACACTCTCGCTTTCACACGCGACACTCTCGCTTTCACACGCGACACACTCGCTTTCACACGCGACACTCTCGCTTTCACACGTGACACTCTCGCTTTCACACGTGACACTCTCGCTTTCACACGTGACACTCTCGCTTTCACACGTGAACTCTCGCTTTCACACGTGAACTCTCGCTTTCACACGTGACACTCTCGCTTTCACACGTGACACTCTCGCTTTCACACGTGAACTCTCGCTTTCACACGTGAACTCTCGCTTTCACACGTGAACTCTCGCTTTTCACACGTGACACTCACGCTTTCACACGTGACACTCTCGCTTTCACACGTGACACTCTCGCTTTCACACGTGACACTCTCGCTTTCACACGTGAACTCTCGCTTTCACACGTGAACTCTCGCTTTCACACGTGACACTCTCGTTTCACACGTGACACTCTCGTTTCACACGTGACACTCTCGTTTCACACGTGACACTCTCGTTTCACACGTGACACTCGCTTTCACACGTGACACTCGCTTTCACACGTGAACTCTCGCTTTCACACGTGACACTCGCTTTCACACGTGACACTCTCGCTTTCACACGTGACACTCTCGCTTTCACACGTGACACTCTCGCTTCACACGTGACACTCTCGCTTTCACACGTGACACTCTCGCTTTCACACGTGACACTCTCGCTTTCACACGTGACACTCTCGCTTTCACACGTGACACTCTCGCTTTCACACGTGACACTCTCGCTTTCACACGTGACACTCTCGCTTTCACAAGTGACACTCTCGCTTTCACACGTGACACTTGCTTTCACACGTGACACTCTCGCTTTCACACGTGACACTTGCTTTCACACGCGACACTCTCGCTTTCACACGCGACACACTCGCTTTCACACGCGACACTCGCTTTCACACGCGACACTCTCGCTTTCACACGCGACACTCTCGCTTTCACACGCGACACTCTCGCTTTCACACGCGACACTCTCGCTTTCACACGCGACACTCTCGCTTTCACACGCGACACTCTCGCTTTCACACGCGACACACTCGCTTTCACACGCGACACACTCGCTTTCACACGCGACACACTCGCTTTCACACGCGACACACTCGCTTTCACACGCGACACACTCGCTTTCACACGCGACACACTCGCTTTCACACGCGACACACTCGCTTTCACACGCGACACACTCGCTTTCACACGAGACACACTCGCTTTTCACACGCGACACACTCGCTTTCACACGCGACACACTCGCTTTCACACGCGACACACTCGCTTTCACACGCGACACACTCGCTTTCTTACGCGACACTCTCGCTTTCACACGCGACACTCTTTCGCTTTCACACGCGACACTCTCGCTCTCGCTTTCACACGTGACACTCTCGCTTTCACACGTGACACTCTCGCTTTCACACGTGAACTCTCGCTTTTCACACGTGAACTCTCGCTTTCACACGTGACACTCTCGTTTCACACACGTGACACTCGCTTTCACACGTGAACTCTCGCTTTCACACGTGAACTCTCGCTTTCACACGTGAACTCTCGCTTTCACACGTGAACTCTCGCTTTCACACGTGAACTCTCGCTTTCACACGTGAACTCTCGCTTTTCACACGTGACACTCACGCTTTCACACGTGACACTCTCGCTTTCACACGTGACACTCTCGCTTTCACACGTGACACTCTCGCTTTCACACGTGACACTCTCGCTTTCACACGTGACACTCTCGCTTTCACACGTGACACTCTCGCTTTCACACGTGACACTCTCGCTTTCACACGCGACACTTGCTTTTCACACGCGACACTCTCGCTTTCACACGCGACACTCACGCTTTCACACACGTGACACTCTCGCTTTCACACGTGACACTCACGCTTTCACACGTGACACTCTCGCTTTCACACGCGACACTTGCTTTCACACGCGACACTCTCGCTTTCACACGCGACACTCGCTTTCACACGCGACACTCTCGCTTTCACACGCGACACTCTCGCTTTCACACGCGACACTCTCGCTTTCACACGCGACACACTCGCTTTCACACGCGACACTCTCGCTTTCACACGCGACACTCTCGCTTTCACACGCGACACTCTCGCTTTCACCACGCGACACACTCGCTTTCACACGCGACACACTCGCTTTCACACGCGACACTCTCGCTTTCACACGCGACACTCTCGCTTTCACACGCGACACTCTCGCTTTCACACGCGACACACTCGCTTTCACACGCGACACACTCGCTTTCACACGCGACACACTCGCTTTCACACGCGACACACTCGCTTTCACACGCGACACACTCGCTTTCACACGCGACACACTCGCTTTCACACGCGACACACTCGCTTTCTTACGCGACACACTCGCTTTCACACGCGACACTCTCGCTTTCACACACGCGACACACACTCGCTTTCTTACGCGACACTCTCGCTTTCTTACGCGACACTCTCGCTTTCACACGCGACACTCTCGCTTTCACACGCGACACTCTCGCTTTCACACGCGACACTCTCGCTTTCACACGTGACACTCTCGCTTTCACACGTGACACTCTCGCTTTCACACGTGAACTCTCGCTTTCACACGTGACACTCTCGCTTCTTTCACACGTGACACTCTCGTTTCACACGTGACACTCGCTTTCACACGTGAACTCTCGCTTTCACACGTGAACTCTCGCTTTCACACGTGAACTCTCGCTTTCACACGTGAACTCTCGCTTTCACACGTGAACTCTCGCTTTCACACGTGAACTCTCGCTTTCACACGTGACACTCACGCTTTCACACGTGACACTCTCGCTTTCACACGTGACACTCTCGCTTTCACACGTGACACTCTCGCTTTCACACGTGACACTCTCGCTTCACACGTGACACTCTCGCTTTCACACGTGACACTCTCGCTTTCACACGTGACACTCTCGCTTTCACACGCGACACTTGCTTTCACACGCGACACTCTCGCTTTCACACACGCGACACTCACGCTTTCACACGCGACACTCTCGCTTTCACACGTGACACTCACGCTTTCACACGTGACACTCTCGCTTTCACACGCGACACTTGCTTTCACACGCGACACTCTCGCTTTCACACGCGACACTCGCTTTCACCAGCTTTCACACGCGACACTCTCGCTTTCACACGCGACACACTCGCTCGCTTTCACACGCGACACTCTCGCTTTCACACGCGACACACTCGCTTTCACACACGCGACACTCTCGCTTTCACACGCGACACTCTCGCTTTCACACGCGACACTCTCGCTTTCACACGCGACACACTCGCTTTCACACGCGACACACTCGCTTTCACACGCGACACTCTCGCTTTCACACGCGACACTCTCGCTTTCACACGCGACACTCTCGCTTTCACACGCGACACACTCGCTTTTCACACGCGACACACTCGCTTTCACACGCGACACACTCGCTTTCACACGCGACACACTCGCTTTCACACACGCGACACACTCGCTTTCACACGCGACACACTCGCTTTCACACGCGACACACTCGCTTTCTTACGCGACACACTCGCTTTCACACGCGACACTCTCGCTTTCACACGCGACACACTCGCTTTCTTACGCGACACTCTCGCTTTCTTACGCGACACTCTCGCTTTCACACGCGACACTCTCGCTTTCACACGCGACACTCGCGCTTTCACGCGCGACACTCGCGCTTTCACGCGTGACACTCGCTTTCACACGCGACACACTCGCTTTCTTACGCGACACTCTCGCTTTCACACGCGACACTCTCGCTTTCACACGCGACACTCGCGCTTTCACACGCGACACTCGCGCTTTCACACGCGACACACTCGCTTTCTTACGCGACACACTCGCTTTCTTACGCGACACTCTCGCTTTCACACGCGACACTCACGCTTTCACACGCGACACTCGCTTTCACACGCGACACACTCGCTTTCTTACGCGACACTCACATTCACTTTTTTATTTTGATTTCTTCACCATGGCTACAGTAACGTGTGATTCTTTGTGTTTAGGTGGTGATATTCGTGAAGTCGGTGCATCGCTGTGTGGCCTTATCGCAGCTTTTGGTTGAACAGAACTTTCCTGCCATAGCTATTCACAGAGGCATGGCCCAGGAAGAACGGTGTGTGTGTGTGTGTGTGTGTGTGTGTGCGCGTTTGTGTGTGTGCGTCTGCGTCTGTGTGTGTCTGTGCGTCTGTCTGTGTGTGTGTGTGTGTGTCTGTGTGAGTCTGTGTGTGTGTGTGCGCATACGTGTCTTTGTCTGTGTGTGTGTGTGTATGTGTCTGTGTGTGTGTGAGTCTGTGTGTGTGTGTGCGTGCATACGTGTCTTTGTCTGTGTGTGTGTGTATGTGTCTGTGTGTCTGTGTGTGTGTGTGAGTCTGTGTGTGTGTGTGTGCATACGTGTCTTTGTCTGTGTGTGTGTGTGTCTGTGTGTGAGTCTGTGTGTGTGTGTGTGTGCATACGTGTCTTTGTCTGTGTGTGTGTGTCTGTGTGTGTGTCTGTGTGTGTGAGTCTGTGTGTGTGTGTGCATACGTGTCTTTGTCTGTGTGTGTGCGTCTGTGTGTGTGTGTGTCTTTGTCTGTGTGTGTGCATACATGTGTGTGTCTGTGTGTGTGTGCGTCTGTGTGTGTGTGAGTCTGTGTGTGTGTGTGTCTGTGTGTGTGTGTGTGTGTCTGTGTGTGTGTCTGTGTGTGTGTGTGTGTCTGTGTGTGTGTGTGTGTATGTGTGTGTGTGTGTGTATGTGTGTGTGTATGTGTATGTGTGTGCATACGTGTCTTTGTCTGTGTGTGTGTGTGTGTGTCTGTGTGCCTGTGCGTCGTGCGTATGTGGGTGTGTGTGTGCATACGTGTGTGTGCGTCTGTGTGTGTGCGTCTGTGTGTGTGTGTGTGTCTGTGTGTGTGTGTGTCTGTGTGTGTGTGTGTGTGTGTGTGTCTGTGTCTGTGCATACGTGTCTTTTGCGTGTTTTTGCTTAACAGAGCAGTACCAATAGATGTTTTTAAAAACCTCTTTTCCAGGTTGTCCCGGTATCAGCAGTTTAAAGATTTCCAGCGGCGAATCCTGGTGGCCACAAACCTGTTTGGACGAGGCATGGACATCGAGCGAGTGAACATCGTGTTCAACTACGACATGCCGGAGGATTCAGACACCTACCTGCACAGAGTGAGTGTACTACCAACACGACCAGGAGCCTGACACGCCCCTCATTCACTTTTTCTCTTTATTTTTACTACTTTACACATTTTATACACACAGAAGACATCAGATATATGAAGACATATGGAATCATCTATTAAAGGAAAAACTTTAATAGTTTATCATTTTATATTCAAATCCTCAAGGTAGCACCATCCTTTGCTTTTATTGTTAGTATTAGTTATTTTTCTTTTTTCTTTCTTGATGCATTTTATATGTATTTAAAATGTAGAAAGTAATAAAAAAACAAAACACTGAATGAAGGAGCGTGTCCAAACATTTGACTGGTCGTGTGTTTAAACGGCACCAGTCAAAAGTTTGGACACGCTGCCTCATTTTATGTCTTTTTTCTTTATTTTTATTACTTTCTACACCTTCTACACACACAGAACACATCAAATACATTAAGTAAGATATACAAGTTTGTGTAGTAAAGAAAAAACTTGTAATAATCTATAATTTTATATTCAAAATCTCCCTTTGCTTTGTTCAAAAATATTTAGTATTGGTTGCCTTTACCATATAATTCCATACGTCTTGCTTCATATATTTGATGTCTTCTGTGTGTAGAAATAAAATGGAGTGAAAAAAAAACAACCAAAAAACAGAAAATGAATATTTCCCCTGTGATGTCACTGAACGTGTAGGTGGCCCGCGCCGGACGCTTCGGCACCAAAGGCCTGGCCGTCACCTTCGTGTCAGACGAAACTGACGCCAAGACTTTGAACGAGGTCCAGGATCGTTTTGAGGTCAATGTGCCGGAGCTTCCAGAGGAGATCGACATTTCGTCTTACAGTGAGTCCTTCATGGAGACGCTTCACGCAGGTTTCATTCACTGAGCCCCAAGTAAAGTCTGCTCAGACTAATTATGCTTTTCTTTTCCAGTTGAACAGTCCAGATGAGGGCCCCGTGTGTCCAGGCGGGGGCCCCGCGTGTCCAGATGAGGGCCCCGTGTGTCCAGGCGGGGGCCCCCGTGTGTCCAGACAGGGCCCCCTTGTGTCCAGCTTGTGTCCAGACGGGGCCCCGTGTGTCCAGATGAGATGAAGGGCCGACATTCATACTTCTCAATCATACTTGAGCCATATTTGTTAGAAAGTTCATAATGATCATTTATTTTATCACGTATCTGCCTGTTTTATTGTTTTTCATGTGAAAACTGTGGATATATAGTTTTTGGTTAAATAAAGTTTTTATACCTTGGTTACTTTCGCCTCTTACTTTCAAAGGAAGGGGGCGCTCTCGTCCAGCTGCAGAAAATGCTAAATGTGATCTGAAACTGTGACGTATAAAATTAAAAATGTTTAATCAAAGTCAGACAAACTACAGGTTTTGTCCTGGTCAGACACAAGACACGTTTGATATTGGTCCAATTTGTTCCTCTTCCGTTGTCATGATCATACCTCCAGCTAGCATTCAGGAGTCACAATGAAGTGATAAAGTACTGCAGAGACGCATTCATTCATTCAAAATACAAATCATCTACAACAGTCACAGAGCTGCCTCGTCGTGTACTGTAGTAAACTAATGTAGTACTGTCCAGTGTTACTGTAGTACTGCAGTACTGATGGAGCAGGTCTGTGCTGTACTACCACTGTAGTAGTACTGTAGTAGTACTGCAGTACTGAAGGAGCAGGTCTGTGCTGTAGTAGTACTGCAGTAGTACTGAAGGAGCAGGTCTGTACTGTAGTAGTACTGCAGTACTGAAGGAACAGGTCTGTGCTGTAGTACTGTAGTACTGTAGTAGTACTGCAGTACTGATGGAGCAGGTCTGTGCTGTAGTACTGTAGTAGTACTGCAGTACTGAAGGAGCAGGGCTGTGCTGTAGTACTGTGGTACTGCAGTACAGAAGGAGACTACATTGCTGTAGTACTGTAGTAGTACTTTAGTACAGAAGGAGCAGGTCTGTGCTGTAGTAGTACTGTAGTAGTACTGCAGTACTGATGGAGCAGGCCTGTGCTGTAGTACTTTAGTAATACTGTAGTAGTACTGCAGTACTGAAGGAGCAGGTCTGTGCTGTAGTAGGACTGTAGTAGTACTGTAGTACTGAAGGAGCAGGTCTGTGCTGTAGTACTGTAGTAGTACTGCAGTACTGAAGGAGCAGGTCTGTGCTGTAGTACTGTAGTAGGACTGTAGTAGTACTGTAGTAGTACTGCAGTACTGAAGGAGCAGGTCTGTGCTGTAGTACTGTAGTAGGACTGTAGTAGTACTGTAGTAGTACTGCAGTACTGATGGAGCAGGTCTGTGCTGTAGTACTGTAGTAGGACTGTAGTAGTACTGTAGTAGTACTGCAGTACTGAAGGAGCAGGTCTGTGCTGTAGTACTGTAGTAGGACTAGTAGTACTGTAGTAGTACTGCAGTACTGATGGAGCAGGTCTGTGCTGTAGTACTGTAGTAGTACTGTAGTAGTACTGCAGTACTGAAGCAGCAGGCCTGTGGTCTCAGCTCCAGTGTGTTTAGTATTGATCCTACAGAGGGTCAGATCTGTTCATTTTCCCATGAGGCCTTGGGGCGGAGCCATGTTCTTAAATCATCTCGTTTGCAGGAGTCACCAGACTAGTCGATGAACTTGTGCGTGTCTCCGTACATCCAGTGCTGCGGAGGCAGAGCCACCTCGTTGAGATGAGCACAGTCCGAGCTGCATTTACACGACTGCACAAACATGGCCGACTTGTGGAAGCGCTCTCCGCTGGGACAGACGAAGCTCACGGGGATGGTGCGTGTTTTTTCGAGGCGAGCAGCAGCGTCCGTCCGCGCACACGCTGCAGTAGTTTGGCCGATAGAGTCTGAGGCTGACACACTCTCCGTAGACAGACGCAGCGCTCCCGGGGGCCTTCTGGGTCGGTGAACACTTCTGGACTTTCTGTGGAGAAATGAGAAGAATCTGATGAGCCGACTGTTGTATTTGTGCAGTTTTTTAACAAACGTCACTGTTCACATGAGAAACCTGCCAGAAGAATAGTTTGACAGTTTTCTTCTTCAGTGTCATTCAGAGATGGCTCGTTTCCAGCTGATCCCCTGGTGTCTGCAGGTTAAATATAGCAGACTCTTCTGTCCTCGGGACAGTTGCTGAGCAGGAATGCTCAGGGTCAGGACTATATTTAAAAGGCGCCTGGCCCCATCTGAGTGCACCAGGCTCTGTTCCCACTGCACTTCCCAAACCACCCACAGGATCATCATATTCCTCAAATCAGGGATTAGTACAGCTCCGGAGACGAGGGAGTGTTACACGGGGCCAGACATAATAATCCATGTGAGTTTCAGTCCTTTTCAAGAGGACTTACGCTGGTGTTTACAAAATAACAATGTCAGAAGAATAAAGTAGTTATGGGGATTCACTATACTACACTTCAGCAGCACCAGTGTGGAGCATCCCCTCTGTGGGAACAGTGAGGCTGTGACGGGGTCTTACCCGTGTGGACCAGAGGGCTGTGGCAGGACAGTGACGGGGCTTTACCTTCGTGGGGAGCAGGGACAGGGCTTTACCTTCGTGGGGAGCAGGAGGCTGTGACGGGGCTTTACCTTCGTGGGGAGCAGGGTCAGGGCTTTACCTTCGTGGGGAGCAGGGTCAGGGACAGGGCTTTACCTTCGTGGGGAGCAGGAGGCTGTGACGGGGCTTTACCTTCGTGGGGAGCAGGGTCAGGGCTTTACCTTCGTGGGGAGCAGGGTCAGGGCTTTACCTTCGTGGGGAGCAGGGTCAGGGACAGGGCTTTACCTTCGTGGGGAGCAGGAGGCTGTGATGGGGCTTTACCTTCGTGGGGAGCAGGAGGCTGTGACGGGGCTTCACCTTCGTGGGGAGCAGGGACAGGGCTTTACCTTCGTGGGGAGCAGGAGGCTGTGACGGGGCTTCATCTTCGTGGGGAGCAGGAGGCTGTGGCAGGGTCGTATGGTGCATATTCTGGTCTCTTTCTGCAGTTTACACTCTGGATTTTTGTTGGAGATTCGAGATGACAGGCCCGTCCCACAGCTCCTGGAGCACTGGGACCAGCTGGTGGTCTGCACGGGGCAGGTATTCTCCTTCATCCGCCTCAACTTTACATTTTTCCCTGAATAAATCAAACACAAGATTTCAAATGTGATTCTTTTCAAATTGCACTGTTCCTTTGTTAGTTTGTCTCATACGTGGCAGGTGGCGAAGTCCGTACTGGTTTTCCCAGTCTTCCTTCAGGTCGTTGGACAGCTTCGGTCGGGGCTGGTGCTGTTTTGGAGTCACCTGAAAAAACACAGCAGCAGCTGAGAGACGCTTCTCTAAGTAACAATAAATGCATCAGAACTAATGTCACAGCTGCTCAAACATAATGTCGCCTTTATACGGCGCCTTTTGGACCCTCAGTGATTCACAGTGAGTTATTTTTCATTCATTTGCTCCACGTGGTGGAGCTCAGCTCGTACTGTGGCCACAGTTGAGAACAGTTTTGTAAAATATAAGTTTAATTTCAGGAGCTATTTTGGGCCAAAATCGACCAGTCAGTCGTCTTATTACACCACTTTATCGACCAAAACGGGATATCGACTGAACCGATACCTTTGAATCGATATCTGATCCAGCAGAATCTCAGCGCCGATATGCGACGCCAGCATCGTATCGTGCATCACTACTATTTTTATCTGGACTATTTGGACGAGGTGGCGCAGTGCTGGACGTTACCTTCTTTTTCCAGGGGAGGTGCCAGGTTCCCCTGTGGCAGTGGACGGAGGGGCAGCAGGTCCCGGGGGTCTGGATGAGTCTGGGGACGGGGCAGGTGGGGGAGGCAGGGGGCAGTTTGTCGCTGCACAGAGGAGCACAGCCCACGGCCCCGTCCAGACAAGTGCACCGGTGTTTACAGCCAACAGCAAAACTCTCCCCGTTCTGGTACATCCGGCCGCTGTACTCGCACGTGCGGCCCTCCATTTTAGCTACACCGGTAAACAGACCAAAGACAAAACCAAAGAACAGACAAACAAACAAACAAACACACAGACATAAGAAAGGCATTAAAGCACAATACAACAAATTGAAACATATATAATCACAAATAATTATCATAAGATGAACATTAAAGGAGAAAAGGGCAGAATAAAAAAAAATTCAGTCACAAGCAGCTAAACAGAAACGTCTGAGTCTGGATTTAAACAGAGACAGGCTCGACTTTGACATCTTCAGGAAGAATGTTCCAGGTTTTAACTCCATAAAACTCTGACTCTAACACTGATCCTCCAGGTTTAGTCCTGACTCTGTTTTAAGGCTCGTTTGGAGAGATCAGTGAGACGCTACAGTCGTCTAACCTCCTGGAGACAGAGTGGAGTCTGGTTTGGACAGTTTACCTTTGATTTTTGACGTGTTTTTAGATGTGAAAAGCTGCAGATGTTATTGATTTGATGTGACTGTTAAAGCTCAAGTCTGAGTCCATTATTACCTCTAGATTTCAGACTGATTTGAAGTTTTTAGAGAGAGAGAGACTGGAGGTGACGCTGACACTTTCTCTATGTTTCTGTGGGTCTGTGACTTTCATCTTGTCTGAGTTTATCTGGAGAAAGTAGTTTTCATCCACACACTGATCTGATCAGTGTCAGAGTGAATCCACTGGTCCAGATTCACCTGCTGCAGTGACACATAGTTCTATTTCATCCCTTCTGACGCCAGAGGCGGTGCTTCAAGCACTGGATGATCACTCTTGCACATGCGCAGGTCGAGATTTAATATCAACAAATTCACGTATGACCTTCCGGTGACCTACGTGAGGCTCTATAGTCACGTGACTTCGAAGCACAGTCCTTTTTTTTCTTCTCGCGCTTAGGTCGAGTGTGTTGTGGCTACTCGCGGATGCTGCTTGGTACCACAATTTTCTCCCTTTGGTGGCAGCTTACTGCTCAGAGTCCCGTGACTTGTGATTGGGTACAGTACATCACAGCCGGGGCAGCGAGTGCGACTCGCCCCTCAGGGGTGGGGTAATCTGCGTGTGGCGGAGTGCCTCACCTGGAGCGGGTGGTTCCCTGACGCCGGTGAGATGCACGTTTTACAAAGACCATATGGTAAGTAGTTTCTGCATTTTTTGTTGGAAGAGACACCGGGTTCGGTGGAGCTGGTTTGTATTTGCTGCCGTGGTCGGTTCAGCTTGACTTTTGTGTTGACTATTGCCGCATTCTGCTAAAATATCTCTGTTCTTCTAGAACCGTGCTCAGTTTTTTAGCTCATACTGTTCGCTTTGAGTTTTTTAGTCTACCACCAGTGGCGTTTTCGGCTCAACGTGGTATTTTTATCCCAGTTGGCGGATCGAGAGTGGCGTTTTCAGCTCGACCTGATCTAGCGTCGGTTGTGATGGAGTCCGTGAGCTGTAGAGCGTGCATGGCCCCGCTTCAGCCTGAGGATGGACATGATTATGCCCCTTATGTTTGGGTGTGGACCACCTTAAAGAAGGCTTGACGGAAAATGCTTGCATGAGTTGCACCATTATGCCTAGATCCCTGCGTGCTGACCGCCTGGCCGCGTTTGGAGGAGCGGGGCCCTCTGATATACAGGACACCCAGCTGCCGGCCAGCGGGAAGGTGAGGAGAAAGCGCTCTGCTGTCGACACTTCCCCTACTCCGCATAAGCGCAGCAAAGGGGATCGCTCTGCGGGATTATCCTCGAAGGTGGATAGCCTTACTTCAGAGCTCACTAAAATGAAAGCTCTCATTGAGTCCATGCAGACCCGGGATAGTGACCAGCGAGCTGCCCAGCGGGATGTGTTTTCTGTTTGCGAAAACGATGCCTTGTCTGTGGCGGCGTCAGATATGCACTTCCACGACACTGACCCGCATACTGGGGACGGTTTGGATGCGTGTTCTGACATCTCAGAGTTGAGCTCACACAACTCCACCTGCTCTCAGGGAGGTGACGATGACTCAGCTGCCTCGTGTCTACTCGTGGCTTTTGCACGGTTACAATTGGAGGCACCGGCGGCGCAGCCTGTGTTTTCTAGTGCGTTTTTTAGACGACAGAGCTCTGCGTCTTCCTTTTTGGTTCCCCCCTCTACGGAGTATATTAAGGAACTACAAGCCTGCTGGTCAGATACAAAAGTGTTTTCTAAACCGACATCTGATGGAAGGGTCCTTGCTGCGACCTCAGTGCCGGGTTACTGACGAACTGCTGTGTAAAGCTTACGACTCTGGGGCGCGCATGGATCGTATTGGCAATTCCCTGTCCCATTTACTGTTAGGTTTAGCGACTTCACTAGAGGCTTCTAATGTCGATGCAGCTACCCAAGGCTTGGTCGACACGTCCCTACAAGCATTTGCTTTTATGTCAAGGGAGCTGGGCCGCCTGCTGTCCATCCTGACCCAGGCGCGTTGGCAGGTCTGGTTGGCACAATCTCCCTTGACCGAGACCTGTAGGAGAACCTTGAGAGGGTTACCTGTGGTTCCGGGTGAGGTTTTTGGAGAGGCGGCGCTGGAGGCTTTGAAACGGACAGCCTAGGCCTCTCAGACTAGACATCAGCTGGCGGGCCTTCACCGACGGGCCCCTCCTCCTATTGCTCCTGGGTCTTCTACTACACACCAGCAACATATGCTGTGCCACCAAGCCCATTTGTGGCTCCCCGGCGGCCTGTTACAAGTGGGGGGGGGGGTTGTTTAACCCCGGAACAGCTCCAATACTGGGCTGCCAACACCCCAGACATGTGGGCGTTGACCACCTTATCACGAGGATACCGCCTACAGTTCCAACGCCGGCCAGGTCCGAATGACTGCCATTTCGGACCCGGCAAAATCCGAGGCACTCAATCAAGAAATGGCAACCTTGCTGGAAAAGGGTGCAATTGTGTACACGTAGACCCTCAGCAGGATCCGGGGGGGTTTTACTCAAGATACTTCTTGTCCCCGAAGAAAACTGGCAACCTCCGTCCAGTTTTAGACCTGCAAGGTCTCAATGTGTTTTTAAAAGTCATGCCTTTTCACATGCTACACACCTCAGAGGTGCTTCAGGCACTTTCCCCAGGCGAATCGTTCACGACCGTGGGGGTTTTACTCAAGATACTTTCTTGTCCCGAAGAAAACTGGCAACCTCCGTCCAGTTTTAGACCTGCAAGGTCTCAATGTGTTTTTAAAAGTCATGCCTTTTCACATGCTACACACCTCAGAGGTGCTTCAGGCACTTTCCCAGGCGAATCGTTCACGACCATCGATTTGAAGGATACTTATTTTCATGTACCGATCGCACACAATCATTGGAGGTTCCTTCGCTTTGCTTTTCAGGGGAGACATTTTCAGTTCAGGGTCCTCCCGTTTGGGCTGTCCCTATCACCCAGGGTGTTCACTCGAGTGGTGGCAGCGGCCTTGTCTCCCCTGCAGGCACGAGGCTTGAAGATTCTACCTTACCTCGACGACTGGTTAATTTGTGCACCCAGCCGCGACAAGGCCATTTGCGACACAAGGCTTGTACTCGAGCATGTGAGCCGCCTGGGTCTCTGTGTGAATATGGACAAGAGCAATCTGGTCCTGACCCAGGACACTGTCTTTTTGGGGATGGCCTTAAACACTGTCACCATGGTTGCTTGCCCTTCGCCCACAAGGGTCGACAACATCATGGGGATGCTGGGTGCATTCCAGGAGGGAGAGGCCCTGCCGTTCCTGCAATATCTCCAGCTTCTGGGCAGGTTGGTAGCAGCCTCCAGTGTAGTCCCGCTGGGGCTTTCATTACGGCCGATGCAGATGTGGCTGAACAGCCTGCAGCTGGATCCAACTTGGGTCACACACAGACGCAAGAGGCTGCGTGTCTGCACTCCCTGTCTCAGTGGAGAGACAGACGTTGGATCCTACAAGGCGTCCCGTTGGGGCCTCTACCGTCATGGAGAGAGGTTGTGTATACGGATGCATCCTCCATGGGTTGGGGTGCAATGTGGCAAGGTCGGGTGATACAAGGGACATTGACCTCGAGCCTGATCAAAGAACACATAAATGTGCTGGAGTTAATGGCTGTGGAATTGGCACTGCACCATTTTCTGCCGAACCTGCAAGGCAGGCATGTGCTTGTACGTTCGGACAACAGGTCGGTGGTTTACCATATAAATGAGATCGGTGAATCTCACACAGAGAACACGGCAGCTTCTCATGTGGGCGTCCGTCCATTTTGCCAGCCTGCGGGCAGCCTATCTCCCGGGGACACTGAATCAGGAGGCAGATTTCCTCTCTCGCCAGACTCTCTTGCCGGGGGAATGGAAGCTTCACCCAGAGGTGGTCTGCACCATCTGGAGGGTCTTCGGCAGGGCCGAAGTGGATTTGTTTGCTTCACAAGAAGCGACCCATTGGCCTCTCTGGTTCTCTCTGAGGGACAACACCAGCCCGCTGGGTCAGGATGCATTGGCTCACGACTGGCCGCACGTTCTCCTCTACGCCTTTCCTCCTTTTCCCCTGATTTATCAAACACTCCTGAGGGTTCTGCAGGAGGGACACAAGCTTCTGCTGGTTGCCCCATTCTGGCCAGCGAGGATCTGGTTCCCACTTCTGCACAGACTCTGTTGCAGCTCTCCAATGCGTCTCCCTGCCAGGACGGACCTCTTGTCCCAGCTGGGGGGACAGATACTGCATCCCCATCCCAACCACCTCCAGCTCTGGGTGTGGTCTCTGCAGGGCCTGGTGTCGCATTCTCAGAGTATGCTGGAGGAACAGGACATACGATCTGTAACGCCTGGGCACCATCGACACGGCGGCTGTACACAAACAGGTGGAAACTGTTTGAGGAAAGGTACAAGGGACATGGACAAGATGCGGTGCGCTGTTCAGTCGCCGCTATATTGGAGTTTTTGCAGGAACTTTTGGATCATGGTCTGTCGCCTTCAACATTAAAGGTATATGTGGCTGGAATATCTTGCTGGCACAGTGGTGTGAATGGTGGCACTGTGGGCAGTGACGAGAACGTTTCCTGTGTCTTGAAAGGTGCTAGACGGCTTCACCCACCTACACGACCAGTGGCTCCATCATGGGATCTTCGCTGGTCCTGGAAACTCTGCGAGCTCATCCATTTGAGCCTATTGCTCAGGCAGACATTAAATCATTTAAGACGGCATTTCTCCTCGCCATGGCTTCGGGTAAACGTGTGGGTGAACTGCAGGCCCTGTCTGTTAACGAGTCCTGCTGTAGATGACACGCTGATGGCTCAGGCGTAACTCTCTGGCCTAATGTCTCTTTCCTCCCTAAGGTGTTATCTTCTGCTGGTAATGCCCAACCGCTCCAGCTGGCAAGGTTTGGCACGGAATCCAGCACAGAACCGTTATGCCCTGTTCGCTCACTGGAGGCTTATATACAGGTTACAGCAGGTATACGACAGTCGGAAAGTCTGTTTGTGTGTTATGCTGGCCCACGTAAGGGTCGGGCTCTCTACACAGCGTCTCTCTCGGTGGGTTGTAGAGACCATTAAACATGCTTGTACCTCGCAGGGCGGCTGATACCTGAAGGTGTGAGATGCCATTCAACCAGGGGCCTTTCTACCTCCTGGGCTGCATGGGATCCCCAAAATGTGATCTGTGCTGCGGCCTCTTGGACCTCACCCTCCACGTTTGCCAGATTTTACCGGGTGAATGTCGCGGTTCCCCATCCTCTGGATGGGGTGTTACGTGAGCATCATGCTTCATTATGAGGCGGTGGGTCACTTGTCGTGGTCTGTGAATTCCTCGTGACCATGTTGTTACAAGTCATCCAGTGCTTGAAGCACCGCCTCTGGCTCAGAAGAGATGAAATAGAACGAAAGTTACGTATCTAACTACGGTTCTATGAATTCTGGATGACCGCCAGACGTCTCTGTCCCTCGGAATCCTCGTGCCCTCGTGAGAAGATTAAGGGACTGTGCTTCCGGAGTGACGTGACTATATAGCCTCACGTGGGTCACCGGAAGGTCATAGGTGAATTTGTTGATATTAAATCTCGACCTGCGCATGTGCAAGAGTGATCATCCAGTGCTTGAAGCACCGCCTCTGGCGGTCATCCGGGATTCATAGAACCGTAGTTACATACGTAACTTTCGATCTGAGAGTCTCTGCAGAGTTGTGACACATTATTGCTGTGTATAACTGGCCTGTAGGGGGCAGCATGTAGAGACTGAACAACAGGGGGTCCCAGGATTGACCCCTGGGGCACCCCACAGGTCAGGGACATTTTATCTTCACCACACCCACCCAAACATCCCACTCACACATCCACCACACTCACATAGGTGGTTAGCATGTAGCTGGTTAGCATGTAGCTGGTTAGCATGTAGCTAGTTAGCGCGTACCTGGTTAGCATGTGGCTGGTTAGCATGTAGCTGGTGAGCATTTAGCTTTTTAGCATGTAGCTGGTTAGAGTGTAGCTTGTTAGCATGTAGCTGGTTAGCGTGTACCTGGTTAGCACATAGCTGGTGAGCATGTAGCTGATTAGCATGTAGCTGGTGAGCATGTAGCTGGTTAGCATGTAGCTGGTGAGCATGTAGCTTGTCAGCATTTAGCTGGTGAGCATGTAGCTTGTTGGCATGTAGCTGGTTAGCGTGTACCTGGTTAGCATATAGTTGGTTAGTATGTAGCTGGTTAGCATGTAGCTGGTTAGCATGTACCTGGTTAGCATGTAGCTGGTGAGCATGTAGCTAGTTAGCATGTAGCTGGTTAGCGTGTATCTGGTTAGCATGTAGCTGGTGAGCATGTAGCTGGTTAGCATGTAGCTAGTTAGCGCATACCTGGTTAGCATGTAGCTGGTTAGCATGTAGCTGGTGAGCATGTAGCTTGTCAGCATGTAGTTGTTGAGCATGTAGCTTGTAAGCATGTAGCTAGTTAGCGTGTACCTGGTTAGCATGTAGCTGGTTAGTATGTAGCTGGTGAGCACGTAGCTGGTGAGCACGTAGCTGGTGAGCTCGTAGCTGGTTAGCACATAGCTTGTTAGCACGTAGCTGGTTAGCACGTAGCTGGTTAGCACGTAGCTGGTTAGCACGTAGCTGGTGAGCACGTAGCTGGTGAGCTCGTAGCTTGTTAGCACGTAGCTGGTGAGCATGTAGCTGGTTAGCACATAGTTTGTTAGCATCTAGCTTGTTAGCATGTAACTGGTTACATGCTAACCAGCTACATGCTGGGCACCAAGCCCCGTGGTCTAAACATGGCCGTCCATTTGCTCAGTGAGCATTGTGGCGAGTTTAGCCCTTAGCGACGAATTTTGAGCTGAGAAAAAGTTTATGATCTGAAATAGGTAAATATCGCAACAAAATTCGACCTTTGTGAAAGTTGTAGGTGCTCCGTCAGCCCCTGTCAGCCGAACATGGCAGTTTGTGTTTACATTTCGCTCTATGAGAAAAATACTTTCAGGAGGGATTTTTTTTTTTGTTGTAGTACTGATGAGTGGCCACTAGTCTAACTCAAGACAGCTCTAAGCAGCAGGACCCTCCAGTTATTTTAATAGATCCATGGTTAGCACGTAGCTGGCCTGCACGTAGCTGTTTAGCATGTAATCGGTTAGCATGTAGCCGGTTGACACGTAGCTGGTTAGCGTCTGCGATGCCGTTAAAGTCTTAATATTTGAATTTTTGAAAAAGTCTTTGGGAAAAATTAATGGAAAATCGTTTTCCAGAGCCTGAGCAGACTTCCCTGTCGAGCTCCAGACACGGCTGTACTTCATCATGTAAGTTTAGCTTTAACCTGCACAGTATTAGTGAGAAAAATATAAAACACAGCTCTGATTTGCATCTCTAATTGGAGATAAATGAATGCATAAGAAACAGGACGAGAAAAATACATCTGTTTGTAATTATGTCTCATGTTTTTCACTATGACATAATGTAACTCTGTAAATATTCAGAACACAAAGTACATGTCAGTGCTGTTTGTATCGTTCCTCTCACCTGTGCAGACGCCCTGGGCCGTGGTCACGTCGTTGCCGTAGTTACACTCCAGGCCTTTGTGGTGGTCGCAGGGCCTGAGCGGGTCACAGTCCTGGTGGAGCTGAGCCGCACACACCTTACAACAGCCGCACCCGTCGGGCACGACGCTCACACCCGCCGGGCACAGCACGGGCTCCTCAGGGCACTGGCACCGGGCCGGACACCTGCCGGTCACCTGGAGGGAAGAGGTCAGAACCATTCAGAGGAAGATAGGACACATTCACACTAGAGCACATTCACACTAGGACACATTCACACTAGGACACATTTACACTAGGGCACACTAACACTAGGACGCATTCACACTAGAGCACATTCACACTAGGACACATTCACACTAGGGCACACTAACACTAGGATGCATTCACTCTAGAACGCATTCACGCTAGGACGCATTTACACTAGAGCACATTCACACTAGGACACATTCACATTAGAGCGCATTCACACTAGAGCACATTCACACTAGGACACATTTACATTAGGACACATACACACTAGGACACATTCACACTAGGACGCATTCACACTAGAGCACATTCACACTAGGACACATTTACATTAGGACACATTCACACTAGGACGCATTCACACTAGAGCGCATTCACACTAGGACGCATTTACACTAGGGCACACTAACACTAGGACGCATTCACACTAGTACGCATTCACACTAAGGCACATTGACACTGGGGTTCACTAACACTAGGGCGCATTCACACTAGGAGGCATTGACACTAGGACGCGTTTGCACTAGGGAGCATTCACACTAGGGCGCATTCACACTAGGGCACATTGACACTAGAGCACACTCGTACTAGGACACATTCATACTAGGACGCATTCACACTTGGGTTCACTCACACTAGGATGCATTCACACTTGGACTAACACTAAAGCACATCACACTAGGGCACTCTCATAGTAGGGCGTGCTCACACTAGGATGTTCTCACACTAGGGCTCACTCACACTAGGGCTCACACTCACTAGGGGGTGCACTCACACTAGGACTTACACTAGGACTCATGCTAGGGCACTGTCATAATAGGGCGTGCTCACACTAGGGGGCGCACTCACACTAGGGCTTTGGTGCTTTAATAGAGAAAATAACATCAGCTGCGTGAAATGAGTTTCAAACAGTGAGTCAGATATAAGTCGTTCTGTGAGACTCAACAGTGAGGAGCAGTGAGGACAACAGGAAA
>JAIEZT010001246.1:139210-169210 GCA_019594935.1 Periophthalmus modestus | reverse complement strand
GGATGTCTAGTTGGGGGTCTACCTGGAGATCTGGTTGGAGGTCAGGTTGGAGGTTTGGTTGGAGGTCTGATTGAGGGTCTAGTTGGGGGTCTACCTGGAGGTTTGGTTGGAGGTCTGGCTGGGGGTCTACCTGAAGGTCTGGTTGGAGGTTTGGTTGGAGGTCTGGCTGGGGGTCTGGCTGGGGGTCTACGTGGAGGTCTGGTTGGAGGTCTAGTTGAGGGTCTACCTGGAGGTCTGGTTGGGGCTCTGGCTGGGGTTCTACCTGGAGGTTTGGTTGGAGGTCTGGTTGGAGGTCTAGTTGGGGTTCTGGCTGGGTTTAAGTCACATCGTGCTAGATAGATAGATAGACCTTTATTGTCCCCGAGGGGAAATTTGTTTCCACAAACTCTGTTCATACATGGAAAAACATTACAACATTGATCATACACAAGGACAAAGACAGACAGCACACAATAAGAAAGTTACACATTATTGAGAGCAGCAATGGCAGAAGGGACAAAACTTTTGCTGAAGCGTGCTCGCTTCCACCTGAGTGTTCTGTACCTTCGGCCCGAGGGCAACAAAGAAAAGTGGGTGTGGAGCGGGTGGAGCGGGTGGAGCGGGTGGAGCGGGTGGTCCGAGTCCCTGCTGACTGTGAGAGCGGGTGGTCCGAGTCCCTGGTCTGGAGTTGGCAGACAGATGATTTTGGATGCTGTGTGTGTGACCTTAATGAGCCTATTTCTGTTTGTGATGGAGACATGTTAAAGTAACAGGGAGAGCAGTGAAGAAGAATGGGCTGAGGTTGCTGAACATAGAAACAGGGAGGCAGGAGTGTAGCACTAATTCTGGCCCCTAGATAAATCTTGAAGGGTCTGTACTACATCTTATCTTATGAAAAATGCTATTACCGAGACTGTGAGGAGCCCCTCCCTGCACTGGGCCCTGGGTAAACAATCCCCCAGTGTGACGCCCCTGCACTGGGAGGATCTGAGACACATGAAACTGTTGTTTTTAAAAGCAGATATTATATTTCTTTTGTTTGAACCTCACAGTTTGAACATCTCCAAAGACAAGACGAGGCAGCCTCCCTTTGCTTTGTCTTTACTTCATAATTCCACATATTTTACTTCATATATTTGATTGTGTGTATAAAATGTAGTTAGTGGTAAAAATAAAGAAAAGTGAAGTGTCCAAACCTTTGTCTGGTTGTGTATGTGAATGTGTAATATACTGATGTTTTTATACTCCACTGACCCGATTCAGTGAGGACAAACATGGCAGACATTTAAAAACTTTTTTTTTTATTCAATCGTCTCCACTGTGATGAAACATAAAGTAAAAGTAGTGAAGTACTGTCCTAAGTAAACATTTGAGGTATCTGTACTTTACTGAAGTATTTTTACTGAAGTACTAGTGTTGTGTCCTTGCTCCGGGCCTGGTGTGCGGCGTTTCCGGGCAGAACACGGCGCTCTCGGCTGTAGTGAGTTCGCACAGTGGCGTCTGTGGAGGTGTCAGTCACAGCTCTAATGGTGCGAGACAGGACACAGTCATGGCCCATCTATTTTAATCCTCTGCAGTAACAGTACACACACTTTACCCCAGAGTACTGCGACTACTGCGAAACAGCACCGAGAACCAGCACAATGAGAACCGGCCTCAAACACACAGAGAACCGGCCTCAAACACACAGAGAACCGGCCTCAAACACACAGAACCGGCCTCAAACACATCAAGAACCGGCCTCAAACACACCGAGAACCGGCCACAAACACACCGAGAACCAACAAACACACCGAGAACCAACAAACACACTGAGAACCAGAAAACACACTGAGAACCAGAAAACACACTGAGAACCAGAAAACACATTGAGAACCGGCCTCAAATACACTGAGAACCAACCACAAACACACTGAGAACCGGCCTCAAACACAGTGAGAACCGGCCTCAAACACAGTGAGAACCGGCCTCAAACACAGTGAGAACCGGCCTCAAACACACTGAGAACCGGCCGCAAACACACTGAGCACCGGCCGCAAACACACTGAGCACCGGCCGCAAACACACTGAGCACCGGCCGCAAACACACTGAGAACCGGCCTCAAACACACTGAGAACCGGCCTCAAACACAGTGAGAACCGGCCTCAAACACACTGAGAACCGGCCGCAAACACACTGAGCACCGGCCGCAAACACACTGAGAACCGGCCTCAAACACACTGAGAACCAACCACAAACACACTGAGAACCGGCCTCAAACACAGTGAGAACCGGCCTCAAACACACTGAGAACCAACCACAAACACACTGAGAACCAACCACAAACACAGTGAGAACCGGCCTCAAACACACTGAGAACCGGCCGCAAACACACTGAGAACCGGCCTCAAACACACTGAGAACCAGAAAACACACTGAGAACCAGCACACTGAGAACCGGCCGCAAACACACTGAGAACCAGCCTCAAACACACTGAGAACCAGCACAATGACAACCGGCCTCAAACACACCGAGAACCGGCCTCAAACACACCGAGAACCGGCCTCAAACACACCGAGAACCGGCCTCAAACACACTGAGAACCGCCTCAAACACACTGAGAACCAGCACAATGAGAACCGGCCTCAAAACACACCGAGAACCGGCCTCAACACACTGAGAACCAGCCTCAAACACACCAAGAACCAGCCGCAAACACACTGAGAACCGCCTCAAACACAGTGAGAACCAGCCGCAAACACACCAAGAACCAGCCGCAAACACACTGAGAACCGGCCTCAAACACACTGAGAACCAGCCTCAAACACACCAAGAACCAGCCGCAAACACACTGAGAACCGGCCTCAAACACAGTGAGAACCAGCCAGCCGCAAACACACCAAGAACCAGCCGCAAACACACTGAGAACCGGCCTCAAACACACACTGAGAACCAGCACAATGACAACCGGCCTCAAACACACCGAGAACCGGCCTCAAACACACCGAGAACCGGCCTCAAACACACCGAGAACCGGCCTCAAACACACTGAGAACCGCCTCAAACACACTGAGAACCAGCACAATGAGAACCGGCCTCAAACACACCGAGAACCGGCCTCAAACACACTGAGAACCAGCCTCAAACACACCAAGAACCAGCCGCAAACACACTGAGAACCGGCCTCAAACACAGTGAGAACCAGCCGCAAACACACCAAGAACCAGCCGCAAACACACTGAGAACCGGCCTCAAACACAGTGAGAACCAGCCGCAAACACACCAAGAACCAGCCGCAAACACACTGAGAACCGGCCTCAAACACACCGAGAACCGGCCGCAAACACACTGAGAACTGGCCTCAAACACACTGAGAACCAACAGACACACTGAGAACCGGCCTCAGTCGTATAAAGCTTGAAATGTGATGATTTGATGTAGTTGAGTAGAAAGTACAGATACTGCTCTCAAATGTGCTCGAGTAAAAGTAAAAAGTACACATTACGGCGTACTTCAGTAAAGTGCAGATATCTAAACTTTATACTTAAATACTTGTACTGTGTCACGTTCCACCTCTGCTCAGGTCAGGCCTGTTTTAACAAAATCATTTCCATGTTTCATTTCATCCACTAAAAATGAAACGCTGAGCTGAAAGGACAAAACGAGGGTTTAAGAGATGATCTGTGGAGCTGGACACAACACGGAGGAGGTACGAGTATTTTTCATAAAAATCATCAGACGTGATGACGTCCAATCAGAAAACAGCATGATGTCACACGAGTCCACGAGTTTGGGTTCTGACGGTTTATGTAAATGGACAGAGTAAAGCGACGGACACGAGACCCTGAGCTCCATCGACTCCAGTTCAGTTTCTATTGAAAAACCATGTCCCCTCTCTCTGTCCCTGCTGCTGTCAGACTCATGTTGGTCTTAAATGTTCGTATTAACCCTCGACATGATCCTGGGGTTTTTATTTCACGTCTGTGTCTGTAAATCTGAACATTAATAACAGACACATCAGGTCCTTCTTTCCCCGACGTCGCTCCTGTTAGCGTTAGCAACAGGTTTGATTGACAGCGTTGCTAAGCGCTCGCTCCCTGCTAAACCAGTGTTGCTAAGGGGCGTTACCTTCAGCAGCCTCGCTCCTGATTGGCTCTTTGGTTGCTATGATACTCGTGGATACCTGCTGGAGCCTGGAGGAGCTTCATTTGCCTGAACGCTGTGACGTCTCACTCACCTCTTTACAGTCTATCGTTCGGTTATATCCTTAAATCCAGTTGTTTTAAACCTAAAATGTCTCGCTCTGATCTGATTGGTCACTAAACCCCAGCATCAGGACTCTGCAGCTCGGTGAGTGATTTCTGAGGGTTTTGGGTTTTCACATGAGGCCTGTCCATAAACGAACAGTGAGATGAATGTTTGTTTGTCATAGATTTGCAGGAACATTTATTTCGTCGACACTTCCTGTGTGCGGGGGCTTTATAATCAGTGATGAAACTCTCTGTGGCTCTGGTCCGGGAGCGGCCCACATTACCCGGGCTTAGGACTCTGGATTATAGTCAAGTCTGGCAAATAGTGGAGCCGCTGTAGCTTTGTTACTGATCCAAAAGACGACTCGAACCATTCACACAGTCCTCCAGAGATCAGCAGACGACAATCTGACGCTTTAAGGCTCATTTAAGCTTCAACCGTGCACCTGTGTTCTGCTAAACAACCACCAGAGGGCGCACAAAGTCAGTCAGAGAACAAACAAACAAACATGAAAGCGCCCACAGCAGGTTAAAGATCACATCTGCTGAAAAATGAGCATTTATTTGTTTTGCGGCTGGTTATAGTCACTTTTTAGAGCGTTTACTTCCACTGTCGAGCTGTGTTCACTACTGCCCCCGGTGGTCAGCTCATGTGCAGCTCCGGTGCTAAAGATCCCACATGTCCTGAAGAGACAGACTAAACCACGGACAGAACATCACAGAGGCCGGACCATAGACTGTTTATATGAATGTACAGAGCTAACCTGCTAGCCACCGCATTCAAACAGGAAGTGATCATGTCGCACTTCCTGCTCCATCGACTCCAATTCACTTTGTATTGAAAAACTGTGTCTCTCTCTGTCCCTGCTGCTGTCAGACTCATTTTGGTCTTAAATGGTTGTATTAACCCTCTACATGATCCTGGATTCATTTTGTTTTTAGATATTTTGAGGTAGTATTTTTATTAATTTTTTTTTTTTTTTAGTTATTTTGAGTTGTTGTTCTTTGTTTTGTTTTTTTTAGTTACTTTGAGGGATTTTTTTTTTTGTTTTTTGTGTTTTTTTTAGTTTATTTTCTTCCTTTTTATTTTTTTTTTGTTATTTTAAGTTGTTGTTTTTTTTGTTTGTTTTTTTGTTTTTTTTTTAGTTACTTTGAGTTGTTTTTTTGGGGTTTTTTTTGTTATTTTGAGTTGTTTTTTTTTTGTTTTTGTTTTTTTTGTTTTTTTTCTTCCTTTTTATTTTTTTTTAGTTATTTTGAGTTTGTTTGTTTTTTTGTTTAGTTATTTTTAATTTTTTTTTTTTTTTGTTATTTTGAGTTGTTTTTTTTTTTGTTTTTTTAGTTATTTTTAATTTTTTAATTTTTTTTTTTTTAGTTATTTTGAGTTGTTTTTTGTTTTGTTTTTTGTTATTTTAAGTTGTTGTTTTTGTGTTTTTTTGTTTGTTTTTTTTTTAGTTACTTTGAGTTGTTTTTTTTGGTTTTTTTTTTTGTTATTTTGAGTTGGGTTTTTTTGTTTTTGTTTTTTAGTTTATTTTCTTCCTTTTTATTTTTTAGTTCTTTTGAGGTTGTTGTTTTTTTTTTTAGTTCAAGTTTATTTTTGTTTGTTATTTTAGTTATTTTGAGTTGATTTATTTTTTGTTATTTTGATTTTTTTTTTTAAGTCTATTTTTTAGTTTTTGTAAAAAGTGTCCCCGTCTCTGTCCCTGCTGCTGTCATGTTGGTCTTAATCGTTCGTCTCGAGCTGCTCTTCGTGCCGTCTGGGTGTGAGTGAAACGGCTGCCTCTGTTGGGACGTGCTGGTGTGATTGAACAAGTTTCTTCGGTGGAAAAAAATCGACCTCGTTTGAAGCTGCGTCGACAGAAAGAAGAAGCAACACAAACGCAAAACAGCATCAAGGACCACGGCATGAGACAGACTCTGTGAGGCTGCAGTTTGTTACGGCGCCCTCTGGTGGACGAGCAGATGTGAAATATATTTATGACGAGGATTTTAAAGAGTTCATGTTACACTTTTTTCTGATCTGTTCTGATGTCGTTTCCTCGTCACAAACGGACCTGGAGTTGTGTTTTGTTTCATTATCAAACTGAAAACACTCTGTTCCACCTTGTGATGTCATCATGTGGTGATGCAGGAAGTGCTCCACTGTGTTTTTAAACTCCACACACCTTCATTTCTAGAATCATCTGGATCATTTCAGTCTTGGAGGTGTCACTTATCTCGACTGAACTAAAGGTAAAAGGAGCTGTTCACTTGAAAACTACCACTTGATGACATCACAAGGTGGAACAGAGCGTTTTGAGCTTTGTAGATGTTACAGACGAATAATAAAGTGTGACTCAAACATGTGAATGAAACAAAACACAACTCCAGGTCTGTTTTTGAGGAGAAGACAGCACTTTAACATGACTCATAGTTTCACAGTTGAAGTGGGTCTAAAAAGTCTTGTGTATGTTTCTCTTTTCACCACCAGAGGGAGCCAGACACTGTATGACTCACTACAGCCTCAATCTGCATCAAACTCAAAGCACTTCCTGATTCAGAACCACGTGCATGTTTCCACAATCATTTCTCTCATTACATTTTGATTTTAAATGCTGCTGAATTCCTCACATTAAATTTTTTTGCTCTGAAAAAGACACGTTTGAACTGTTTCTATTCTCAATTTAAGTTACTACATGTTTAAAAATTCAAATGTTTAAAAATTCTGAAATAATAATTCATAAATTCACCTTTTAAAATTCACAGCAAAGATCCACACGGGGCACGAGCGTCGATCATGTGACTGAGGAGGCTGTTTCCTATTGGTGGTTTTATGATGTGATGATGTCATGCTCCCAGAAGGTGGCGCAAGAGCCAGATTTCCCTGTTTATTATGCTGTACTTCGGCCTTTCTCTTCTGACCTGGAGCTGAGTTTTGTTTCATTCTCACATGTTTAACACAAACCTGCAGATTTAGACTGAAAACACTCTGTTCCACCTTGTGATGTCATCATGTGGTGATACAGGAAGTGCCCCACTGTGGTTTTAAACTCCATCTTCACTAGAATCATCTGGATCATTTCAGTCCTGGAGTCACTTATCTCGACTGAACTAAAGTTAAAAGGAGCTGTTCACTTAAACTACCACTTGATGACATCACAAGGTGGATCAGAGCATTTTGAGCTTTGGAGATGTTACAGACTAATAATAAAGTGTGACTCAAACATGTGAATGAAACAAAACACAACTCCAGTGTGTTTTTGAGGAGAAAAGAGTGTTAGAACATGACTAAATATGACAAAATTTCATCAACCGAAATTCAGAGTCAGACCAGGACGACCCGGCTCCTCTTTTTCTGGAGTGGCTCATGTCTCTCTGTCTGGAGCGACTCCTCTCTCTCTAGAGCAGTGGTTCTTAATCTTTTTGGAGGTACCGAACCCCACCGGTTTCATATGCACCTTCACCGAACCCCTCTTTATTGAAAAATAAAATATGATTTTTTTCAAATTCAAGACATAAGTATGTTTTACTGGTCACAAAATGAACCGTGCATTAACATCACTGTGTTCAAAGAACAAAACCAATACAGTGCATGAACTCACAATAAATTACATACTTACCTTTTCACAGAGTAGCCTTTTCATCGAATTTGTCTCTCTTCACCTTGAATTCAGCGAGTGTTGTGTCCTTGTATTCCCCATCTCCATGCAGGTTAAGGAAGTGTTCCTTTAGTTTTGCCGGTACTAGACTAGAATTGCTTAACTTGGCATTTCAAATCATGCAGACAGGACGCTGACTCCCATCACGTTCCGTTATATATGTGAATCCATGTTGTACATATTCATCTGACCACTTTCTTTTTTTGCTTTTTTACATAGTTAGTATGGATTAAAATAATAACCCTTTAGCATCAGATGCTATCACTGCCGATAGATTCTCGGTTCCGGACTTTCCATCACCGTAACTCCGCCACCAATTATGCTTCATGTAAATTCAAACAGCATCTCAAAGCAGAGGCATCGGGCTCTTTAAATATGTTACTGTCATTACGGTAACGTGCTTATGTTGCCCTCGAAGACGACCAATCAGAGCGCAGTTGTCGCCGGGATCCTCCCAGTCAATGCCGGGGCATCACTCTGGCCGTGTCCCGATTCATCAAAAAATCACCAAAGTGTCCTTAAATGCGCCGTTCGAACGCCGCATTTAAGTCGGGCGGTACTTCGACCTGCACTTCGAGCAGTACATCGAACGGTGCATTTGGCGAATTGGGACACTGCCACCGTGTCTCAATTCACCAAAGTGCCCTTAAATACGCCGTTCGAACGGCACATTTAAGTTGGGTGCTTCGATAGACACATTGAATGGTGCATTTGTTGAATTGGGACACGGCATCTGGAGACTCTCGCAGTTCGCGAATCATATGAGTCGGGTGCTCCGCCGAACCCCTGAGACTGACTCACCGAACCCCTAGGGTTCGATCGAACCCAGGTTAAGAACCACTGCTCTAGAGCGACTCATCTCTCTCTGGAGCGACTCATCTCTCTCTGGAGCGGCTCTTCTCTCTCTCTGGAGCGGCTCATATTTCTCTGGAGCGACTCATCTCTCTCTGGAGCGGCTCTTCTCTCTCTGGAGCGACTCATCTCTCTCTCTCTCTGGAGCGACTCATCTCTCTCTGGAGCGGCTCCTCTCTCTCTGGAGCGGCTCTTCTCTCTCTAGAGCGACTCATCTCTCTCTGGAGCGACTCATATTTCTCTGGAGCAGCTCTTCTCTCTCTGGAGCGGCTCCTCTCTCTCTGGAGCGGCTCCTCTCTCTCTAGAGCGACTCATCTCTCTCTGGAGCGGCTCCTTTCTCTCTCTCTAGAGCAACTCCTCTCTCTCTGGAGCGACTCATATTTCTCTGGAGCAGCTCTTCTCTCTCTGGAGCGACTCATCTCTCTCTGGAGTGGCTCCTCTCTCTCTCTGGAGCAGCTCTTCTCTCTCTCTGGAGCGGCTCCTCTCTCTCTGGAGCGGCTCTTCTCTCTCTGGAGTGGCTCCTCTCTCTCTGGAGCGGCTCTTCTCTCTCTCTGGAGCGGCTCTTCTCTCTCTGGAGCGGCCCTTCTCTCTCTCTGGAGCGGCTCTTCTCTCTCTGGAGCGGCTCCTCTCTCTGGAGCGGCTCTTCTCTCTCTCTGGAGCGGCTCTTCTCTCTCTGGAGCGGCTCTTCTCTCTCTCTGGAGCGGCTCTTCTCTCTCTGGAGCGGCTCCTCTCTCTGGAGCGGCTCCTCTCTCTGGAGCGGCTCTTCTCTCTCTCTGGAGCGGCTCTTCTCTCTCTCTGGAGCGGCTCTTCTCTCTCTCTGGAGCGGCTCTTCTCTCTCTGGAGCGGCTCTTCTCTCTCTTGGCACAGAAAACATGTTTGAGACACAGTTTTGGCATCTTCATTTCGCCCGATCTTTATGAAACCTGTGAAAGTCCTAAGAGCAGGTCCATCCTCACAGGACGATGTGAACATGACCCCACAGGACACAGGAGGACTGGTCACGTGTGAGCCTCTCACAGATGAAGTCGTGTTCCTCCTCACACTCCCCGTTCTCCAGCTCCTCCTGTGAGTTTAAAGGTCACGGGCACTGACCCACCTCACGTTTTCAGACGTCAAAGAGGCTCCACTGACCCACAGCCACTGCTCAAAAAGGAACCGAGACCCGGTCCTGACCTCTTCTTCCTTCATATGTGACAAGGCAGGCGACTTATCTCTCACTGGACCAACGAGGTCTTTACCCTAAAGTCTGCAAAACTCCAGAGCCTTCTCCCACGTCAACGTCACCACAGGGACTCCAGTGCAGTCAAAAGGTTCAGAACTTTCTTTTTTAATATTTAATTTGTATTTTGTTGTCCATATCCTGATAGTTGCTGCTGTCCCAGTTTCGGTCTTTCATCCACCCTTCTCCAGAGCACCTCCATGTCGACGAGTTGGCGGGATCTCTGTTCAGCCCAATCCATCCTGTTACGGGGGAACTTCCGGCGGATTTTAGAAGAGAGTTGTTCTCAGAAGCGTTGTCCAAACACACCAAGTCAGTGTAAGTGGTTCTACAGAAGCTCTGAGTCCATGAAAGGTTTGTTTGAGAGATAAAACGGTAATCCCCAAGAAAAACTTCAAACGCAGCGCACAAAACCAGCATAAAGACAACACTGGCCATGATGAGGGACGTGAGGGACACAAACACTCCTAATATTCGCATGGATTTGAATGTAAATGCAAAACTCTTCATTTCCCAAACAAATCAGGTTAGGTAAATTAACAGGAATTAATTGCTTTGACTTTGGCTTGAGCTAAAGTTGTATCTTAACCTTTGTTCACATTACGGGGAAACGTTTAGTGCTTGGGCAAATATTCAAGCTCAAAAGTATTTTTCTTTTAGTCCATTTTCACCAAATGAAATGACAAAACAAAACAACTGTGGAAATTTCACATTCCTTTGTCCTATAGACTTTCCGAAAGCTCAGGGCTAATCAGCTCGTGAAGTTATTACAATTTTTCAACAAATCTGGCTGTTTGGCCTTTAAACAACGACTTTATGGAGATTTGTCAGAACGTAGCTGGTTAGCTCCACGATGCCCTTGAACCATAGACCGTGGACATAAATGGACATCTCCAACCTGCTGCCGCCGTGTTCCAAACAGGAAGTGATCATGGTGCACTTCTGGCTCCACTGACTCTGGCTCCAATTCACTTTACACTGAAAAACTGTCCCATCGCTCATGATTCTGGGGTTTTTATTTTGCTATTGTGTCCTGGAATCAAGATATGAACATTAATAACAGACAAATCGGGTTCTTCTTTCCCAAGGTCCCTTCCGCTAATGTTAGCGACAGGTTTGATTGACAGTGTTGCTAAGCGCCTGCTCTTAGTGGAAAGAGGTGTTAACTTCAACAGCCTCACTCCTGATTGGCTCTTTGGTTGTCATGACACTTGTGGCTGGAATTCCAATTATCCATCCATCCATTTTATTCGCTTATTCAGGGAGGGGGCAGCAGTCTAAGCAGGGACTCCCAGACTTCCCTCACCCCAGACACCCCACGCCACACTCCTGTGGTTTGGTGTTTGAAAGTCTGAAGTGTAAATGCCTTGTTAAACCAGATTGTTTCAAAATAAGACAGGAACAGCTGTGTCATATCTCACTGATTCACTTTAAACGTTTTAGGAATTGATCCAGATAATGAAAACCTCCTGATGAGCTCTCACAGTATTTACGTGGCATGATGGCCTGTTTCAAGGACATGCAAATACTTTTCAAGGACATGCAAAACTGGATACGCTGGTGCCACCACATTTATAACAACGCCCGCTCGTGTTTTAAGGTTTGAAATGGACCCAAGCAGTTCTTTGGTTTGTTTGGTTGTGTTTGTGTTGCTCTGTCTGTCTCTCCCTTGAGTTGAATTGAAAAATGAATGAAAATGCTTTTACCACGTCCAGAATCCCAAGTAAACACATTCAAAAAGTAATGAATGATGAACAGGTTTTGCTCTGGTATTTGTACTTTTACTTAAGGAACAATATTGAGCAGTTCCACCACTGATATGTCTCTGTAAAGACCAACTCGACTCAAACACATTTGGACAAAACTGCACCATGGAGCTCCACAACGGGCTGCTCGTGTGCGATGTGCAGCTAAACATAGGGGCGCTGGCAACTTCATGGTTTATCTGTCGAGCTCTCACTGGGCTCCATTTTATTAAGTCGTTTTAGATGAATATTAAGATTTAAAATGCGCAAATTATAACATAATGATCCACACGTGTCATTGATTATAACAACAGACAATAAATATTATTTTATGCTCAGCGCTGTGGGTTCACATCCTGATCTCAAACACCGAATGTCTCTACCCCTCACCCCCATTTCTCAGCTGCAAACCGCCCTGTCCAGTTAAGCCTTGACGTAAAAATAAACAAATACATACATAAAACATGGCTTTAATGTGTATTCTTATTATTTCAAAGTATGATTAATAAATTAGATAAATTCCCCAGAAAGACCTAATTAAACAGACTCACAAAGGCCACTACAGTCACTCTGGTTACATCAGAATAAAAACACACACATTTTTTTCATAGGAATAACTCTAAGAATAACTAAAAGCCAAAACATTTATCCAAAACTTGAATCTCCGCACAAATCCTTCGACTGTCCCGTCCAAAACGTGTACACACAAAAATATGAGCTGGAAAAGTGGCAGAAAAACAGCTCATTCACAGCTGAAGTAGAGCTCCTCCTTACAGTCCCAGCTCTTCAGCAGCCCCTCGGAGTTCAGCGCTCCACAGCGGTCAAGAACCGGACACGGACTGAGCTCGTGCCTTTTAGATTCTAGAGGAGCTCCGCTGATCCACTGCCACTTGTCTCCGAAGAAGCGGAGTCCGGTCCACACCAGGCTGATCCCTTCTCTCTGCATTTGGTCCTTGATCTGGAGGCGTTCGTTGTCCCACGTTAATCTGGTGAGGTTTTTACGGTTGGTTTCGCAGGACTCCAGAGCGCTCTCCCAGGATAACGCCGTCTTCACTATGAGCTCGGAGCAGTAGAAAGGCTGTTGCAAAGTTTCTATTATGTCATTCCACTCTCCGCTCGTGTACATTTCCACGGCCCACTGTTCATTGTTGAAATAGTTTGGTTGGCCCCCAGCCCAGTTTGTGTACGTCACCAACCCCGCGGCAGACCACCTCCACTCCTCCCTCGCCCTATCTGCGAGGTACAGACCGATCCACGCTTTGGTCAGGTGCGGACCAGCGGACAGAAGAATTTGGTCCTGATCGCTTTGGCTGTTGATGACGGCGATGTCAGTGTGATAGCGTCGGCAGTGCTCTTGAGCGTGAGGCCAGATTTTGTTTTCTTGAATAAAAAGGTATTTTCCCAGAACTGCTCCGATAAAAGTGGAGAAGAATATTGAAAAAATGGTTGTTGATTCCATCGCTCTGTGGTGATGTGGCTCGTGTGACTCTTCTTCCTAAATGCTCTGTGCAAAGATTTAGGTACGAGGTAATGTTTAAGCGTTGGATTTCCTCATGCAAACAGAGCCAAATTCACCGCTAAGGACAAAAACAAATACATGGAAATTTACATGAAACACAATAGGCCTCAGTGTTGTCTCCAGAGTTGTGATAGGACACATTACTGCTGCGCATTAACTGGTCTAACAGCAGCATGTAGAGATTGAATATCAGGGGTCCCAGGATTGACCCCTGGGGCACCCCACAGCTCAGGGACATTTTATCTAAGACACATTTTACAATTTCAACAAGTACTCCCTGTCTTCTAGTGCAGTACCACAGATATACACAGTTATAATTGTTTTCTTCTCCTTCTTCCCTCTGAAGTTGTGTCTCATTGTAAAACAGAACAGTGCTTAGCAACGCTGTCAATCAAACCTGTTGCTAACGCTAACAGGAGCGACGTCGGGGAAAGAAGGACCTGATGTGTCTGTTATTAATGTTCATATGTTGATTTACAGACACAGACGTGAAATAAAAACCCCAGGATCATGTAGAGGGTTAATACGAACATTTAAGACCAACATGAGTCTGACAGCAGCAGGGACAGAGAGAGGGGGCATAGTTTTTACACAGAAAATGAATTGGAGCCAGAGTCGATGGAGCAGGAAGTGCAACATGATCACTTCTGTTTGGAATGTAGAGACTTGCAGGTTAGCTATGTCCATTTATATAAACATGGGCTTTGCTGCTGAGCCTATGTTGGTCCGACTGTCACAGGAAATTGGTGACAGGTGATTAAAAACAAAAGGGAAAAGGGCGCCCCCTGCTGCCTGCCACATAAGCCTCAACAAACGATCATATATTTGTTGGAAAAAGTGTTTCAAATATGTGCAAGTAAGTGCAAGAGAATTAACACTTTGCAGTAGCATCATGGTGGGGGTGTTCTACATGTATCCTGCTGGCAGAATCTTCAGCAGTTACCATGGTGACACTCCTGATCAAAATTTTAAGACCCGTTGAAAAATAGCAAGAATTCACATTTTTTCCCTGTTGGATATTACGAAGGTTCTGAGTAGTGCTTCAAAATGCAAAAAGAAGAAATGGGAGTGAGACAAAAAAAAAAAAAAAAAAAAAAAAAAGAGTAAGCAATTTATTTCAAACAACCATTAAACAGAAATATACTGTTCATCAGCTGATCAAAAGTTTAAGACTACATCTCAAAAAAAACCCCAAAACCCACTAAAATAGAAATAACATTTTCAAAAAAGGATTCAGTAATGAGTAGCTGCTCCATTCTTGTTAATCATCTCAAATATTTGTTTCTTCATGCTTGATGCTGGTGTTTCCTGGAGGCTCGTGGGATGTTGCTCCATGTGGTGAAGATACTTCTCGAAGGACATCCTCTGTCTGGAACTGGTGTCCATTTTTGTAAACTTCCCTCACCTCCAAACCCAAATGTTCTCAGTTGGATTTAGATCAGGGAACCACAGGATGGTTCAAAAAGAATGATGTTACTTCTCTGAAGAAGTCCTTTATCAGGGGCTTCGTGAACTGCAGCGTTGTCCTGTTAAAAAACCCCGTCATTACCTCACAGACGATGGTCTTCAGTCATGAGGGACGCCCCTGAAACATCTCCACAGCTGAAGTTTGACTCTGCACAACCTGAAGCTCCACTGTTCCACTGAAGCAAAAAGCCCCAGATCATGATGGCGCCCCCTTGTGCCGTGAGGAAACATCTCAGGTGGGTCTCGTTGTCATGCCAGTAACGTTGGAGACATCAGGGCCATCAAGGTTAAATCTCATCAGAGAATAACACTTTCTTCCACCTTTCAGTGTCCTATGTGTGGTGCAAACTCCAAACGGGAAATTTTGTGCTGTTGAAGGAGACGAGGTCTTTGAAGACGTTTTTTGTTCGTAAACTCTTCTCTCGCAGATGTCGTCTGATGGTTATGGGACTGCAGCTGCACGAGTGACAAGCTTAATTTGGGTCGAGGATCGTCCTGTGTCTTATGAACAGTCACTCGGGTCCTCCGGCTCAGGGGACATTTTTTGGATTTACCGCTTGACTTTTTTTTCACATAAAAATGTTTTAAGAAGTTTAAAATGACTGTCTTACTGCGTTCAACCTCAACAGCAATGACATGCTGCGAGAGGCTGATGCAGCTTTCTCTCTTCGAACATGGTCGGATTGTTATCCGACCACGTTCGAAGAGAGAAAGCTTTTTTGCCTTTGCCGTCAGGAGGTCGTGACAGTGAGGACCTGACAGAAAATGACACATAATCCACATTTTTGTGAAGATTTGGTCTTTTAAAGGCTGTGGTCTTAAACTTTTGATTAACTGATGAACAGACTGTTTCAGTTTAATGGTTTGTGAAAATGTGAAATTCTTGCAACTTTTCAACTGGTCTTAAAATTTTGACCAGGAGTGTATTAGCAAACATTGCTCAATAAGTTTTAAGATCGTTTGAAACTCAAGAAAAAATACAAAATTGATTTAAAGTTTTCTACAGACCAATCACCTTTAGACAGACGGGGCAGCTAAAATCTAAAATGAATATTGTTCAGGTTCAGCATGTGTGACTTTTAGAAGATTGATTTTTGACAAAAAGAAAGTGACTGGAAAACTGATGGCTAATGCTAGCTAGCTTGTGACTGTTATGTGTGAGAGACTTGTTCGACAGCACAGATCACTTGTTGTAGTTCCAACTAAGTCAGTTCTTTCTGGTCAGTTTGTGTAAAAACAAACCTCTAACAGAGCTTCAGACAGAGCAGTGCCTACAGTTAGCGTCACACCTCCAGGGAATGTTGAAAGCATCAGCTGCACAGTATAAATTTTCCAAGTCTTAAAGTTGTGGCTCATCAGCTGGAGGTGTGTCCCAAACTGGGTAAACTACCAGTGAAAAGTCTGGACTTTTTCAGTCATGTTTCTTCTTTATCTCCACTGAAGATTCTCACTGAAGCATCAGAACGATGAATGTGCACATGTGGAACGTGCAAACAAAAACACACTCAAAATAACTCCAACTTTGTTTCACATAAAAAAAAAAAAAGTAACTAAAATTTTTGAAGGTTTTGGCGATGGTGGTGTTTTCTCAGAGCACATCGTTTACTGTATTGTAAGCACACAAGTGGAGGTCAAAGGTTTGAATCTTTGGTGCTGGTTGTGATCAAGCCCCGGGGTCTAAACATGGCCGTCAGTTGCTCAGTGAAGCATGTCGTCAGTTTAGACTTTAGACTAGGTACATCTGCCACGCCCATGGACCATGTGCAGTTGAGCTACTCCCCCAGGAGAGTTTGAGGGATGAGAGTGAGCGGCCGCGAAGGAGGCAGGAGGATAATAAATAAATTACATGTTATAAAGACTAATGTTTGTGCTTCCAGGACCTTCTGAACCTGAGGCTTGTTCATGACAGTCACGACATCGTTCATGTCGCACCATGTGACCGCTCAGAGTTTGAGCTTAGCTAGAGCGACATACAGCGTAGCCGAAGCTAAAGATTTAAAAGCGTTTTTAAGGCGACAAACGGATTTTGAGCTAAGAAAAAATGTATGATCTGAAAATAGGTAAAAATCACCTTTGTGAAAGCTGTAGGTGCCCTTTCAGTCCCTGTCACCCCTTATCAGTCGCTGTCAGTCCCTGTCAGTCCTTGTCAGTCAGTCCTTGTCAGTCCTTATCAATCCCTGTCAGTCCTTATCAGTTCTTGTCAGTCCTTATCAGTTCTTGTCAGTCCCTGTCAGTCCTTGTCAGTCCCTGTCAGTCCGTTTCAGCCCTTATCAGTCCTTGTCAGTCCCTGTCAGTCCTTATCAGTCCCTGTAAGTCCTTATCAGTCCCTGTCAGTCCTTATCAGTCCTTGTCAGTCCCTGTAAGTCCCTGTCAGCCCTTATCAGTCGCTGTCAGTCCCTTTCAGTCCCTGTCAGTCCCTGTCAGTCCTTGTCAGTCCCTGTCAGTCCTTATCAGTCCTTGTCAGTCCCTGTCAGTCCCTGTCAGCCCTTATCAGTCACTGTCAGTCCCTGTCAGTCCTTGTCAGTCCTTGTCAGTCCCTGTCAGTCCCTGTCAGTCCCTGTCAGTCCTTATCAGTCCCTGTCAGTCCCTGTCAGTCCCTGTCAGTCACTGTCAGTCCTTATCAGTCCCTGTCAGTCCCTGTCTGTCACTGTCAGTCCCTGTAAGTCCTCATCAGTCGCTGTCAGTCCTTATCAGTCCTTGTCAATCCCTGTCAGTCCCTGTCAGCCTCTGTCAGTCCCTGTCAGTCCCTGTCAGTCCTTGTCAGTCCCTTTCAGTCCATGTCAGTCCCTCTCAGCCTTTGTCAGTCCCTGTCAGTCCCTCTCAGCCTCTGTCAGTCCTTGTCAGTTCTTGTCAGTCCTTGTCAGTCCCTGTCAGCCCCTGTCAGTCCCTGTCAGTCTCTGTCAGTCCTTGTCAGTCCTTGTCAGTCCCTGTCGGTCCTTGTCAGTCCTTGTCACTCTCTGTCAGTCCTTGTCAGTCCTTGTCAGTCCCTGTCAGTTCCTGTCAGTCCTTGTCAGTTCTTCTCAGTCCCTGTCAGTCCCTGTCAGTCCTTGTCAGCCCTTGTCAGTCTCTGTAAGTCCCTGTCAGTCCTTATCAGTCCTTGTCAGTCCCTGTCAGTCCTTATCAGTCCTTGTCAGTCCCTGTCAGTCCTTATCAGTCCCTGTCAGTCCCTGTCGGTCCCTGTAAGTCCTTATCAGTCCCTGTCAGTCCTTATCAGTCCTTGTCAGTCCCTGTAAGTCCCTGTCAGGCCTCTTCAGTCGCTGTCAGTCCTTGTCAGTCCCTGTCAGTCCCTGTCAGTCCCTGTCAGTCCTTATCAGTCCTTGTCAGTCCCTGTCAGCCCTTATCAGTCACTGTCAGTCCCTGTCAGTCCTTATCAGCCCTTGTCAGTCCCTGTCAGTGCCTGTCAGTCCCTGTCAGTCCTTATCAGTCCCTGTCAGTCCCTGTCAGTCCCTGTCTGTCACTGTCAGTCCCTGTAAGTCCTTATCAGTCGCTGTCAGTCCTTATCAGTCCTTGTCAGTCCCTGTCAGTCCCTGTCAGCCTCTGTCAGTCCCTGTCAGTCTCTGTCAGTCCCTGTCAGTCCTTGTCAGTCCCTTTCAGTCCATGTCAGTCCCTCTCAGCCTTTGTCAGTCCCTGTCAGTCCCTCTCAGCCTCTGTCAGTCCCTGTCAGTCCTTGTCAGTTCTTGTCAGTCCTTGTCAGTCCGTGTCAGTCCTTGTCAGTCCCTGTCGGTCCTTGTCAGTCCTTGTCACTCTCTGTCAGTCCTTGTCAGTCCTTGTCAGTCCCTGTCAGTTCCTGTCAGTCCTTGTCAGTCCTTGTCAGTCCCTGTCAGTCCCTTGTCAGCCCCTGTCAGTCTCTGTCAGTCCCTGTCAGTCCTGTCAGTCCTTGTCATCCCTGTCAGCCCTTGTCAGTCCTTGTGAGTCCCTGTCAGTCCCTGTTAGCCCTTGTCAGTCCCTCTCAGTTCCTTGTCAGTCCCTGTCAGTCTCTGTCAATCCTTGTCAGTCCCTGTCAGCCCTTGTCAGTCCTTGTCAGTCCCTGTCAGTCCCCTGTCAGTCTCTGTCAGTCCTTGTCAGTCCCTGTCAGTCCTTGTCAGTCCATGTCAGTCCCTGTTAGCCCTTGTCAGTCCTTGTGAGTCCCTGTCAGTCCCTGTTAGCCCTTGTCAGTCCCTCTCAGTCCCTGTCAGTCTCTCTCAGTCCCTGTCAGTCCCTGTCAGCCCTGTCAGTCCCTGTCAGTCCCTGTCAGCCCTTGTCAGTCCCTGTCAGTTCTTGTCAGTCCTTGTCAGTCCCTGTCAGTCCCTGTCAGTTCTTGTCAGTCCCTGTCAGCCCTTGTAAGTCCCTGTCAGTACTGTCAGTCCCTGTCAGCCTCTGTCAGTCCTTGTCAGTCTCTGTCAGTCCTTGTCAGTCCTTGTCAGTCCTTGTCAGCCCCTGTCAGTCCCTGTTAGCCCTTGTCAGTCCCTGTCAGTTCTTGTCAGTCTTTGTCAGTCCCTGTCAGTCCCTCTCAGCCTCTGTCAGTCCATCTCAGCCTCTGTCAGTCCCTGTCAGTCCCTGTCAGCCTCTGTCAGTCCCTGTCAGTCCTTATCAGTCCTTGTCAGTCCCTGTCAGTCCCTGTTAGCCCTTGTCAGTCCTTGTCATCTCTGTCAGTCCCTGTCAGTCCTGTCAGTCCCTTTCAGTCCATGTCAGTCCCTCTCAGCCTTTGTCAGTCCCTGTCAGTCCCTCTCAGCCTCTGTCAGTCCCTGTCAGTCCTTGTCAGTTCTTGTCAGTCCTTGTCAGTCCGTGTCAGTCCTTGTCAGTCCCTGTCGGTCCTTGTCAGTCCTTGTCACTCTCTGTCAGTCCTTGTCAGTCCTTGTCAGTCCCTGTCAGTTCCTGTCAGTCCTTGTCAGTCCTTGTCAGTCCCTGTCAGTCCTTGTCAGCCCCTGTCAGTCTCTGTCAGTCCCTGTCAGTCCTTGTCAGTCCTTGTCAGTCCCTGTCAGCCCTTGTCAGTCCTTGTGAGTCCCTGTCAGTCCCTGTTAGCCCTTGTCAGTCCCTCTCAGTCCTTGTCAGTCCCTGTCAGTCTCTGTCAATCCTTGTCAGTCCCTGTCAGCCCTTGTCAGTCCTTGTCAGTCCCTGTCAGTCCCTGTCAGTCTCTGTCAGTCCTTGTCAGTCCCTGTCAGTCCTTGTCAGTCCATGTCAGTCCCTGTTAGCCCTTGTCAGTCCTTGTGAGTCCCTGTCAGTCCCTGTTAGCCCTTGTCAGTCCCTCTCAGTCCCTGTCAGTCTCTCTCAGTCCCTGTCAGTCCCTGTCAGCCCTTGTCAGTCCCTGTCAGTCCCTGTCAGCCCTTGTCAGTCCCTGTCAGTTCTTGTCAGTCCTTGTCAGTCCCTGTCAGTCCCTGTCCAGTTCTTGTCAGTCCCTGTCAGCCCTTGTAAGTCCCTGTCAGTACTTGTCAGTCCCTGTCAGCCTCTGTCAGTCCTTGTCAGTCTCTGTCAGTCCTTGTCAGTCCTTGTCAGCCCCTGTCAGTCCCTGTTAGCCCTTGTCAGTCCCTGTCAGTTCTTGTCAGTCTTTGTCAGTCCCTGTCAGTCCCCTCTCAGCCTCTGTCAGTCCATCTCAGCCTCCTGTCAGTCCTGTCAGTCCCTGTCAGCCTCTGTCAGTCCCTGTCAGTTCTTGTCAGTCCTTGTCAGTCCCTGTCAGTTCTTGTCAGTCCTTGTCAGTCCCTGTCAGTCCCTGTCAGTTCTTGTCAGTCCCTGTCAGCCCTTGTAAGTCCCTGTCAGTACTTGTCAGTCCCTGTCAGCCTCTGTCAGTCCTTGTCAGTCTCTGTCAGTCCTTGTCAGTCCTTGTCAGCCCCTGTCAGTCCCTGTTAGCCCTTGTCAGTCCCTGTCAGTTCTTGTCAGTCTTTGTCAGTCCCTGTCAGTCCCTCTCAGCCTCTGTCAGTCCATCTCAGCCTCTGTCAGTCCCTGTCAGTCCCTGTCAGCCTCTGTCAGTCCCTGTCAGTCCTTATCAGTCCTTGTCAGTCCCTGTCAGTCCCTGTTAGCCCTTGTCAGTCCTTGTCAGTCCTTGTCAGTCCCTGTCAGTCCCTGTTAGCCCTTGTCAGTCCTTGTCAGTCCCTGTTAGCCCTTCTCAGTCCCTGTAAGTCTCTGTCAGTCCTTATCAGTCCTTGTCAGTCCCTGTCAGTCCCTGTCAGTCCCTGTCAGCCAAACATGGGCAGTTTGTAGTTACATTTTGAGCTATGAAAAAATCTGTTCGGGCAGGAGGGACTTTTTTTTCGTTGTAGTACCAATGGGTGGTCACTAATCCAACTCACAACAGTTCTAAGCAGCAATTCACTATTCGGTTATTTTAATAGATCCATGGTTGTGATGAATAATTACATGAACATAAAGACAGTCTGTCATACGCAGAGGGGACTTCGACCCAGATGCAGCATTTTTTCTTTGTGAGATAGGTTACATGATTTATTCTGCTTAAGTAATAAGTCTTTTTCACTTATTACAAAATTAAAATTAAGCATTAGCACACTCTTTACTCCCCTGTGTACCAGTGGTACTACAATGTAGTGGTACATCGGGGCCTCCTAGTGGCTGGTGGGCCTCTGTGCATGTCCAAACTATGCCCTATGTCAAGAATAATGGAGTGTGGAAGTTTTGGCTCTGCATTTCCTCAAGCAAATATATAAGTAAAGTGAGTAAATTATATAAAACATTTCTGTGGGTGTGGACAAGTTAGTGAGTCTAGTTTTAAGTGTGTGTGTCCATAAGAGCTAGATGTTTTGACTTCAGAGACATTCACTTAACTACAAAAATTCTAAAATACTGCTTTGATCGTGTTGACTATTGGCAAAGGAGAGATCAGTATGACGGGTTCTTCAGTGATTCTGAGCTTGAGTCCATGTTTTCAACTCAGGAATAGAAAGGTTTTCCCAAGAATTTGAGGCTTGTGGTCGGAACTTACCTCTGACTGAGACTCTGTGATATGGGCAGATTTACTCCCATGAGAGTGACAGAAAAACAAACGCAAAGATATTACATACTTCTTTATTTAATTTGTAAAAAGTAAATATTGAAACACCGCAGTGCAATAAAAGAACAAGGTGCATCTAGATGTTAATCAAATAATCTACATCCAAAAGGCAGTGAGGAGTTAAGATGGATAATAGTGAACTTTTCTTATGACTAGACTCATTTTAGTTTGTTGCATAACTAAACTTTTACTTTTTCCTCATTCACAGATGAAGTGGAGTTCCTCCTCACAGTCCCTGGTCTCATACAGTCCCTGTGAGTTTAAAACGCTGCACAGCGGTTGTGGACTGGACACTGATCCAGCTCCCGTCTCGTCTCAGACTCAAGAGGAGCTCCACTGACCCACAGCCACTGGTCTCCAAGGAAACGAAGTCCAATCCACCACCAGGCTGACCCCTTCTCTCTGCATTTCGTCTGAAGCCAGGACGGGTTTGTCCCATGTGAGACCAGTGAATTGTTCAGTTTTGCAGTGCTCCAGAGCTTTTCTCCCACGACATCTGAGTCTTCACCACAGAAAGCTCAATGCAGAAAATGGCAAAACAGTGTTTGTATAAAAATCATTCCATTTTCCATTGGGATTCATGAGCACAACGCTTTGTATGTTTCAAATGGTTGTTTGGTTGGTTATTTGCCCAGTTTTTTGATACTTCATCTCTCCATCTCCTGACCACCTCCACAGCGACATGTTTCTCATCATCTCGGTGCAGACCAATCCATCCAGTCCAAAGCTTCTGTTCTCCAGCCATGAGAAGTTCATGATCTTTTTGACTGTTGACCACCGCCAGATCACTGTAGTTGGTTTGACAGTGACTCTGGGCCTCACTCCAAGTCTGGGACTCCATTTCATTAATGTATTTTCCATCAGGTCCTTTAAAAAGTCCTAAAAACATGGTTATGAAGACGGTTTTTGTCAAAGCCATTGTTCCTAATGTCGCTTTGGTCTGTTGTCTTAATATGAGAATGACATCAGTTTTTGTCTATACGAATCCTCATGCAAAATCATATGGAAATTTATATAAATCGTCATCTGTGGGTGTTGCCAATGGATAAACAGAGTAGTGTGATATTAAAGTAAGTTTTCTTATCTTTAGAGAATGTTCTACTGTTCTTTAATCTTTGCAAAAATCCTCAAACACACCGACCTTTGACCAGGATGTGATGACCCCAAACCTCTCATCTCTCCGAGCACAACACTTGAGCTGCACATGCACAGAAACAAATTCAAATTTTACTGGTAATTTCCATGCTCCAGGACTATCTGTTTAATCCCTCAGTCGCCCAAGTCTGATTCATAGCAAAAGACGAAATTCACATCTGCCAACTGGACAAATCTTTGTAGGAGTGAAGATGTTTTGATGCTCATCCAAGCTTCTTCAGTTCTGGTCAGATCACTGCTGGACACTGCCTTGTATCTGTCTGAAAAGAGGAGCTAACTACACTGACACTGTAAACAGCTACTGTCTCCAGTTTCAGACTTAACAACCCTATTCAACCTATAACGGCCACCTACTGTTCTCTTTGTTCCTGTTTGTTTTGCGTCTAAGGGCAGAGTTGTAGATCTGTGAGAGATTGTATCTCAGGCCCCATTCCTCTTTAAGGAAAGATTGTCCTTGCTAACAAAAATAGCTTCTTGAACCTTATAGCTTTGGATGCTATCTCCACCTATAGACTCTCGTGGTGTGTTGTGTTTTTTCCATCACCCGTAACTCCACAACCTTACTATCGTGTAATTTCAAACGGCATCTCAAAGCAGAAGCATGGGGCCACTTAAATATTTTACTGTCATTACAATAATCTGCTGGTGTTGTCCCTTGAAGATGACCAATCAGACCACAGGTGTTATTTGATGCATCAAAGGAAAAATAAGGACGGATATGTAAAATATAGGTGTGAAAGTGGTGTGGTTGTGAAAAAAGGCAGTACATGCTGATACTTCCTTTAACATGATTTTTATGGCTCAAAAAGAATAAAAGTCTAGGTGAGCTGTAATGGTCTATAATGTGCTCTGTCCTTAAAGGGTTAGGGTTTCTCTGGCTCAGATCTGAACCTCACTATGGTCAGAGTGGTTAGTGGCTTTGAGATGGAGATGCACAGCAGACTGTGGTCCTGAGCTGCTCTCTCTTTGTGTCGGTACATTCTCTTATAGAGTGTCTGTTTATTTTCTCCAATGTACCACTCACTGCACTCTTCACTACCACTAACCACTCCTTTGAAGAGAGTGAGGTTCAGATCTGAGCCAGGGATAAGAAATGGTTTGAGAGGAGAGTTTAAAGTTAAAGATATTGTGTTAGAAAAGACAACCCCGCCTTAAACAGAATGGCCCTGAGACATAATCTCTCACCGATCTACAGCTCTATGCTTAGACCCAAAACAAACAGAAACAAAGAGAGCAGTAGGTGGCCATTACAGGGTGAACAGGGTCATTAAGGCTGAAACTATTAACATGATCTGTTTACAGTGTCAGTGTAGTTAGCTCCTCCTCCTTCAGACAGATATAAGGCAGTGTGCAGCAGTAATCTGACCGAACTGAAGAAGTGGCTTGGATGAGCAGCCAAATGTCTTCACTACTACAACGATTTGTCCAAACGACAGATTTAAATTTCGTCTTTTGCTTTTTTAAAATTGCAGTTTAAAATTGGAAAATTATTGTGATGTTGAAATATTCAAATGAAATTATATTTCATTATTTATGGCCACTCAAAATAAGCATTACACTCGTGGAAGCTGGTATATCCGCCAAAATGTCATTATTTATTGAGAAATATACATTTGGATTTCTGTAGATGTTCAGATCCACATACTTATGTGAGCAGCTATTCTCCACCATGAACTATGTTAAAAACAAACAGCGCTCACTCCTCACAGATGACAGCTACAGTCCTGCAGAAACATGAAACTTCAGCACCGGCAGACGCTGTGCAGAGGTTCAGGAGCAGAAGGCCCATTAACCAGGGTCAAGGAAATATTCATGAAGATATTTCACAAATATTATAGTTGTTTATACAAAGAGTAAAGGTAAAAAAACAAAACAAAACAATATACACAGTGTTATCTTCTTTTTAGGGATCAGAATGTATTTGCAGTATCCAGTGTTTTCTTTTCCATGGAAACTGGGTCCAAATGGCACTTTGGGTGTTAAAAGTTGCCGTTCCCTGGTCTAGGGAATAATTCTCAGGCCTTATGCTGTGTTCAGACTGCGGTTGTCAAGGGTGTAGTGGACTCAAACGCAGCACAAAGGAGACTGCCTGACTCAAAGTCTCAAAACAGGTTTATTAAATAACAGAAGCAGAGCCTGCATGTCCTCCACATTAAAAAAGCAGGTGAAGAAACTCAGGAACCAGCTGAAACTACAACACCTCTTCAACCGCCACAAAAACAAGATCCAGCAAACTAAATAGAACAGGGAACAGAATATATAGGCTGGTCAGGAGCAGAGTCAGGAGCAGGGGTCAGGAGCAGTGTCAGGAGCAGGGTTAGGAGCAGGGTCAGGAGCAGAGTCAGGAGCAGGATTAGGACCAGGGTCAGGAGCAGGGTCAGGAGCAGGTCAGGAGCAGGGTCAGTAGCAGAGTCAGGAGCAGGGTCAGGAGCAGGGTCAGGAGCAGGGTCAGGAGCAGGGTCTTGGAGCAGGGTCAGGAGCAGAGTCAGGAGCAGGGTCAGAGCAGGATTAGGACCAGGGTCAGGAGCAGGGTCAGGAGCAGGGTCAGAGCAGGATTAGGACCAGGGTCAGGAGCAGGGTCAGGAGCAGGGTCAGGAGCAGGGTCAGGAGCAGGATTAGGACCAGGGTCAGGAGCAGGGTCAGGACCAGGCTAAGGACCAGGGTAAAGACCAAGGTCAGGAGCAGGGTGAAGAGCAGGGTTAAGAGGAGGGTCAGGAGCAGGGTCAGGAGCAGGGTCAGGAGCAGGGTTAAGAGAGGAGAGTCAGGAGCAGGGTCAGGAGCAGGGTTAGGAGCAGGGTCAGGAGCAGGGTCAGGAGCAGGGTCAGGAGCAGAGTTCAGGAGCAGGGTCAGGAGCAGGATAGGACCAGGGTCAGGAGCAGGGTCAAGAGCAGGGTTAAGAGGAGAGTCAGGAGCAGCGTCAGGAACAGGGATAGGAGCAGGGTCAGGAGCAGGGTCAAGAGCAGCGGTTAAGAGGAGAGTCAGGAGCAGGGTCAGGAGCAGGGATAGGAGCAGGGTCAGAAGCAGGGTCAAGAGGAGGGTTAAGAGGAAGGTCAGGAGCAGGGTCAGGAGCAGGGTCAAGAGCAGGGTAAGGGAGAGGAAGGTCAGGAGCAGGGTCAGGAGCAGGGTAAGGAGCAGGATCAGGAGCAGGATTAGGAGCAGGGTCAAGAGCAGGGTCAGGAGCAGGGTCAGGAGCAGAGTCAGGAGCAGGGTTAGTAGCAGGGTCAGGAGCAGGGTTAGTAGCAGGGTCAGGAGCAGGGTTAAGAGGAGAGTCAGGAGCAGGGTCAGGAGCAGGGTTAGGAGCAGGGTCAGGAGAAGGATTAGGAGCAGGGTCAGGAGCAGGGTCAAAGAGCAGGGTTAAGAGGAGAGTCAGGAGCAGGGTCAGGAGAGCCGGGTCAGGAGCAGGGTCAGGAGCAGGGTTAAGAGGAGAGTCAGAGCAGGGTCAGGAGCAGGGTTAGGAGCAGGGTCAGGAGGCAGGATGAGGAGCAGGTCAGGAGCAGGGTTAAGAGCATGGTTAAGAGGAGAGTCAGGAGCAGGGTCAGAGCCGGTCAGGAGCAGATTAGGAGCAGGTCAAGAGCAGGGTTAGGAGCAGGGTCAGGAGCAGGGTCAGGAGCAGGATTAGTAGCAGGGTCAGGAGCAGGGTTAGGAGCAGGGTCAGGAGCAGGGTCAGGAGCAGGGTCAGGAGCAGGGTCAGAAGCAGGATTAGGAGCAGGGTCAAGAGCAGGGTCAGGAGCAGGGTCAGGAGCAGGATTAGTAGCAGGGTCAGGAGCAGGGTCAGGAGCAGGGTCAGGAGCAGGGTCAGGAGCAGGGTCAGGAGCAGGGTTTAAGCAGGATTAGGAGCAGGGTCAGGAGCAGGGTCAGGAGCAGGGTCAGGAGCAGGATTAGTAGCAGGGTCAGGAGCAGGATTAGTAGCAGGGTCAGGGGCAGGGTCAGGAGCAGGGTCAGAAGCAGGATAGTAGCAGGGTCAGGAGCAGGGTTAGGAGCAGGGTCAGGAGCAGGGTCAGGAGCAGAACCCCCCCAAGGGGCAAACAGGCAGAATTGTTACAACAGTGTCATAAATGTGTTGGACGCCTTTAATTGAATGGCTCTAGTTGAACGTTTTTGCATTTGAGGACAGACGCTCTGATGCTTGAAAATGCACTGGTAAAATGCAGTTTGGGCAAGACGCACGTCCACCATAAACTTTTCACATAAACACCCTGATGTCCTGGTCTGGATGCAGCATTACAGTCTACACCTCGAAGTATTTATGGACTATTAGCATATTTTGACTGTAGATTGCATGAAGGAGTGGACTAAGGAAGTGTGACGTCACCCACAGTGTCCAGCTCCAGACAAATGAAGCTCATCGAGGCTAGAGCCGTTACAGGGGCCAATCTGGAACCGAGGTCCATATGTGGAATTCCAACCCCAAGAATCATAGCAGCCAAAGAGCTAATCAGGAGCACACTTCTTTATTTAATTTATGAAGTAAATATTGAACACAGCAGTGCAATAAATAGAATAAACTGTAGTATGAAAGAACGAGAGATGCAACTAGATGTTAATCAAATAATCTACATCCAAAAGGCAGTGAAGGAGTTAAGATGGATAATAGTGAACTTTTCTTATGACTAGAACTCATTTTAGTTTTCTTGCATAACTAAACTTTTTTACTTTTTCCTCATTCACAGATGAAGTGGAGTTCCTCCTCACAGTCCCTGGTCTCATACAGTCCCTGTGAGTTTTAAACCGCTGCACAGCGGTTGTGGACTGGACACTGATCCAGCTCCCGTCTCGTCTCAGACTCAAGAGGAGCTCCACTGACCCACAGCCACTGGTCTCCAAGGAAACGAAGTCCAATCCCACACCAGGCTGACCCCTTCTCTCTGCATTTCGTCTGAAGCCAGGACGGGTTTGTCCCATGTGAGACCAGTTGAATTGTTCAGTTTTGCAGTGCTCCAGAGCTTTCTCCCCACGACATCCGAGTCTTCACCACAGAAAAGCTTAATGCAGTAACATGGCAAACCATTGTTTTGCATAGTCCATCATTCCATTTTCCATCGGGCCACATCTGCACCGCGCTGTTTGCCACTGGTTGTGTTGGTTGGTAATTTCCCCAGTTTTGATACCTCATCTTTCCTCCTCTTGACCACCTCCATAGCGACGGGTTCTCATCATCCTCGGTGCAGACCAATCCATCCAGTCAGGTCCCTGATTTTCTCCAGCCACAAGAAGTTCATGATCTATTTGACTGTTGACCACCGCCAGATCACTGTATGTGGTTTGACAGTGACTCTGAGCCTCACTCCAAGTCTTGGGACTCCTGTACATGAATGTATTTTCCAACAGGTCCTTTAAAAAGTCCTAAAAATATGATTATGAAGATGGTTTTTGCCAAAGCCATTGTTCCTAATGTCGCCTTGACTGCTTGTCTTAATAAGGGAATGACATGAGGTGATTTCCAGTTCTTTCTTTACCAAATCCTCATGCAAAATCATGGAAATTTATATAAATCGTCATCTGTGGGTGTTGCCATGGATAAACAGAGCAGTGTATATTAAAGTAAGTTTTCTTATCTTTAGAGAATGTTCTACTGTTCTTTAATCGTTGCAAAAAATCCTCAAACACACCGACCTTTGACCAGGATGTGATGACCCCAAAACCTCTCATCTCCGAGCACAACACTTGAGCTGCACATGCACAGGAAACAAATTCAAATTTTACTGGTAATTTCCATGCTCCAGGACCATCTGTTTAATCCCTCAGTCGCCCAAGTCTGATTTATAGCAAAAGGCAAAATTTACATCTGTCAACTGGACAAATCTTTGTAGGAGTAAAGACGTTTGGCTGCTCATCCAAGTCTCTTCTTCAGTTCTGGTCAGATCACTGCTGCACACTGCCTTATATCTGTCTGAAAGGAGGGAGCTAACTACACTGACACTGTATACACACTAATGTTAATAGTTTTCAGCTTTAATCACCCTATTCACCCTGTAATTGCTGCCTGTTGGTCTCTTTGTTTCTGTTTATTTTGGTCAGGAGCATAGAGCTGTGCTGATCCGTGAGAGATTATGCCATTCGTGTTTAAGGAGGGCTTGTCTTTTCTAACAAAATATCTTCTTTAACTCTCCTCTCAAACATTTCTTTCTCTGGCTCAGACCTGAACCTAACTCCTCTTCAAAAGAGTGGTTATGTGGTAGTTAAGAGTGCAGTGAGTAACCTAAACAGCCACTTCGTAAGATAATATACCAACACTGAGAGAGAGCTCCTCTGGAACCCAGTCTGCTGTGACTACATCATCTACAGCTATTGTCCTCCATTTTCAGACTTAACGACACTATTAAACCTATAATTGCCACCGACTGTTCTCTTTGTTTCTATTTGTTTTGCGTCCAAGGATAGAGCTGTAGATCGGTGAAAGATTAGATCTCAGGCCTCCATTCCTCTTTAAAGGAAAGATTGTCCTTGCTAACAAAAATAGCTTCTTTAACTCTATAGCAATGGATGCTATTGCCGCCGATGGAGCACGGTTTTGTACTTTCCATTATTGTAATTCTGCAACCCATTGTGCTATCATGTAAATTCAAATGTGATCTCAAAGCAGACGCAGGAAGCTCTTTGAATATGTTACTGTTATGACATTATTCTGCTTATGTTGTCTGTCAAAGTTGACCAATCAGACTTGCAGATTCCGTGGGGGATTTTCAGTCAGTTATTCGATACATCAGAAGACAAAATAAGGATGTGATATGTTAAAATAGAGGAAGTGGTGTGATAAAAGGCAGTACACTGTTGACACTTCCTTTAACATTAACATGATTTTTATGGCTCAAAAAAGAAATAAAAGTCTAGGTGAGCTGTAATGGTCTATAATGTGCTCTTGTCCTTAAAGGGTTAGGGTTTTCTCTGGCTCAGATCTGGAACCTCACTATGGTCAAAGGAGTGGTTGAGATGGAGATGTACAGACTGGGGTCCTGAGCTGCTCTCTCTCTTTGTGTTGTGGTACATCTTCTCTTATGGAGTGTCTGTTTATTTTCTCCAATGTACCACTCACTGCACTCTTCACCTACCACTAACCTACCTTTGAAGAGAGTGAGCAGGTTCAGATCTGAGCCTTAGGGATAAGAAATGGGTTGAGAGGAGACGTTTAAAGAAGTAGTTTGTGTCATAAACACTGACAATGGGACCAAGATCCAGACTCGGGTAAAAGGGTTAAACAAGTTTTTATATACAGGCACTG
>JAIEZT010001246.1:130000-139110 GCA_019594935.1 Periophthalmus modestus | reverse complement strand
TAACGATTCATAGTGTTTGTTCATCAAAATCATCCCCATTTCCATCATCTATTTCGCCATTGCGTTGCTCATCCGGATATATATCACCAGTGGGACAAATGTCACTTTACGTGAAAACTCCGTCAGGAATGCATGTGTGTTACTCTTGTAATACAGCTTCCTGTGCAGAGACATCACGATTATGAAGATAAACGCTGCCTAACTTTTGAAATGCCTCCTTGTGCACTAACATTACCTTTGGAAGCCTCTTTTGTGGGCATTCTTAACATAAAACCCAGATCCCTCTCTGACTTTAGAAATAATTAATTATATAAACGACACAAGCCCTGCAATCGACTACCATTTGGTATGTTCCATATGGGCAGCCACAGGGTCAATAAATTGTTCGTGTAGGTATTATGCATCCAAGCTTCACCAACCCCCCTCATTGAAACACTATGTGTGTGTGTCCATCTAAAAACAATGTAAAGCTGCTCAAATGTGAACTGAGTTAAAAACCTAATGATGCAAAACAACTCTTCTGCACTAAGACAAAGTTTATTTTTCATCAAGAATAGCATCTTCAGCACACTCATAATAATTCTGCCTCCTCTTTTGTAACAAGGGGCTCTGAATCGGATCTTTTCTGTCTTTATACACGTTCCGTGCTGATACAGGACGTGGAAATTAAAACGACAGCTTTGTTGTGTTTTTTACATGTTTTGAGTGACGTTTAGAATGCTGCTGAACTGAAGTCACTTTTTCCAATAAATCTGGATCTGAGGGTAATTCACAACAATTCATATGACATATTTATCTACAAACTGAAACTACCTCTTCATCTGTGTTTACGTGGTGTCCAAGCTTAGGGGCATTTCAACCCAAAATAAACAATGAACCATGAGGAGACCCCGCGCTGTTGGATTCACACGATAAAAATAATCTATAACTTTACCAATTGCTGAGCCGGGGACAGAATAACTTACGTAAAAACGACGCCAACGAAGAGTCAAAACATACGAGCCGCGGTTACAGGGTGACGACGCAACAGATCACATCTCTCAGCCCAATCTAAATCTGCAACACTCCGGGTACTACCTTCTGCTTAAGAGCGTTTTAAGGAGGCTTGGCCAGCGGAGATCTGCGGAACTAAACGAACAAAACCACAGTCGGAATACCCAGCTGTCGAATCACATGCAAATAAATCTTTTTGTGCGGACTGCCAAAGGGCGGCGTGCCTCTAATAGGTTGCATAAACCGTAACATTATCATATTGTAATAAATTTTCTAAAGTTCCTTTCAGCGCATTGGGCCTGACCAGAATGTCCCTTTCGTTAACGCTATAGAAACTTTAGACACGACCTGCTGAACCTCTAACATATACAACGCCAAAACAGAAACTTAAAATTTTTGAGCAAATCTACCATCCACATGCAGGAGTTGTTAATGAAAATATCTGCACATGTGAGGGGAACAGGCCGAGGACTATGAAAAGTATTTACGACCCAATGGAAACTCCTTTGGAAAACATTTAGCCTCATTCTCTTTATCGACAACAAACTAACTGGACTGTTCCCCTCGGCTGGAGCCAAATTTAAAATGCCTTCAAAATAATAATCAAGAGCTTCCTGAGGCAATATCACTCCGGCATGAAAAAATGTATCTTGATACATACAATGACGCTGTCGATCATGGAGAAGCTCATCATCTAAGATCTTTCAGCCCGGTCCTGTTCTGCTTGATTTTCCTTGACCACATTAGCACCCGCATCAATAACTTTCTACATTCCCAGTCCGCACCTGTATCCATAGCTTCCTCTTCCCCTAACAAACTCGTTTACCCACTCTTCATTAAAATCAATATCTCAAATAATACCGGTTGTGTTTGTTTTAGAAAAGCAATGGCCCTGCGGTACACGCTCTTGTATCTACATACTGATATTCATAATGACCTTTATATGTAAGTTTCCGCTTAAGTTTTACCGGCAATAAACAACCGTCCATGTTACTACGCGGCAATAGCTTCACTGACTCGCTAACCCTCGAAGGTACGCATGTGACCGGACCGTGGATCCCTCGCTGACCCCCCTTCGGTAAAGCTAAAACCTGCATGAAATTAATGTTTAAAGCAACTATGTGCTGTTCAACAGTGTTCAAACAGGCGAGCTCAGGAGGAATCTCATCCAATTGTAAATTATTCACTGAGCATTCAGATGGCATTTGACCTTTACACAGTTTAGAGTTGCACGTGTAACAGATCCATAAACTACCTCTACAGTCGGAGAGTGGGCATGGAGCCGGACAATCACTATTGCATGTGTGTAAATAGGCCTCAGAGATACACATATTAGCTACATCCACGCATTTTGGTTTAACCATAAAGTCGTCCTTTCTACAAGGTAAGACCTGGTTTCTAAATAACAGTTTTAAACACACGCAGCAAATATAATCTGGGCCATCTTTGTCTTCCTTTAAAAACTGTTCCAAAACATAAGTGAAATTTTCCTGTTTTTGTTTTAAACGCTTTTGACTGTTCCTAAATGCTGCCCGAGTTTTCTTTTTAAATTGTTCATTATTACGATATTTTTGTTTGCCAAATGATTTTACTTTTTGTTGATGTTGGGGATTTGCTTTGTACTTACTTATACTGGCTGCCTTTACCTTTTGCTTATGTAGTAAATTAACTTTGTATTTTTTTATGCTGGCAGCTTTAAGTTTATTTTGATAATTTAAATTAACTTTATATTTGGTGATACCAGCAGCCTTCAGTTTATTTTGATAATTTAAATTAACTTTATATTTAGCGATACCAGCAGCCTTCAGTTTATTTTGGTGATTTAAATTAACCCTATATTTGTGAATGCTGGCAGCTTTAAGTTTATTCTGATATTCTACATCAATTACTTTATTTACTTTTATAAAGTTTGATAATAACATGTATCTCTAAAGTCCCTTTAGTTACTCTGTTTCTAAATCAGCGCGTATTCTGTTTATTTGCTGCCTTTTTTTTCAGTCTCTACAGTTCATTCTGTATTCTATATGTTTGCTTGAACTTGCAGCCTTTTTCCCCTCTCTATACTCCGAATCATCTCTATATTTTTTTGTTTAACTCTTTTTTGAGGCATCTCTAACATGTGGGTGTGTCTATAGGTGTGTCCTCTGCTTTTCTTTAATTGTGTCATGATGTGTGTTGTAGCTGCTTTTTAAATGCTTTAGTTTTTTCTTTTTTCTATATGCTTTGATAATATAGGCTTTATTATGAATTTGATTATCCACATCACCCGTGATTGGTGAGCTACCTTTTTAGGCCTAATATTGTAGCTCTCCATTGAAAATCGATACACTCGGCAGCATTCATAAACAACCATTAGTATTTGCTATTTTGACACAAATTACATTTTCATAATGGCTGTTAATATTCTCTAGATAAATATGCCATTGTTAGACACAGGCTCGGTAGTACAAACCGTATTTCAGCCAATGTCCGTTATAAAATGTAAACACGTCAACACCTAAATAATTCGCAGCTGCGTGGATTTCCAATTCTGTGGCCCATGTGCCGACTTTACGCATGTTGACGTGCTAATATACTGTTCTACAGATGATTGGCCATCTCGCAAAAGGGTGTTGTAACTTTGAGTATTATTTAAAATGTGTTTAACAATTGCAAGTCTAATTTTTCTATGGTAATTTTGTGTTCCACTAATGGCCTGTGACACTGCCCTAAAGAAACAGTTGCCATCTGCAATAATTTTTTCATTTTGACATGGCACACCTAATGGACCTACAGTTTTAGGATCTGCTACACCAGGCTTCTGAAACTCAGCCTTAATGAGTTTGCATAAGTCCTTACAAACACTTTCAGTAAGTGGATTGAAGGACAGGGCACTGTCTTGAACACTGGTGCACAGCACATCTAAATCAACCACAGTGTCATCTGTCTGTTTTGGGGAACAGAAGAAGAAACTTCTGCGACCTCTTGGCGCTTTAAGCCCCTCAGACTATCAGCTACAACAACAACATCAACACCAGTCAATTCAAACACTTTAAAAGACTCCCTATTTGGATCACCATAACAGGCAGCCAATGCGCAGAAATGACTGTACACCTCATCAATGTGACTAAAATACACGACCACACTTTTACCATTAGCATCTACCAAACCCTCAACACTACGTGAGTGAGAGTCGACCACAGCATAACGCCCATTGTCTTTAATAACAGCACAAGCATTACCACAGAGTGTCATAATGCATGTGTCGTACTGTGCAAACATCTGTTCTAAAGCACCATCTAAAGTTACCCACGCGCCCACCTCAATAAATTCATGCTCTACAACATTAGCAGCCCCATTAACCGGCTCACTGAAAGAAAAGCTAAACTGCTGCCCGTCTATAACTGACTCATTAGGCAAGTCTGCAACAAGTAAATATTCATGCCCACGAGTCAAGTCTTGATTACGACGCTCTGTGTACAGTGCATCACCAAGATTCAAAACAGAGTCTAACTGAGCCTGATCCCACAAAAACACATTATACACAGAATGCTTAGCTAAAGCTACCAAAGACATCGCCATGCACTGTACACCATTATACTCAAACCTAGCATCGCCCTGATGAAAACTACCCCGAATGACAGAAGGAACACCGACGGGTACAACATCAGACTGTGCACAAGACTTATCTTTGTCAGAAGCTCTCTCCTCTTGGACAGCTGGAGGGCTGAGAAGAGAAAGGCTGACTGGTCACAGAAGGCAGAAGAGGGTCAGAACAGGGCTGCGGCAAGGAGACGGCGGGAGGGTCACAGGAGGGCTGATGTCCATGGCCTTAAAGATGCAAAGAAAATATATTATTACTGTGCCTTTAAACTAGTCAGGCTATTACTGGACATTTATTTTATGATACTAATAATAATAATAAAAATAAAAAACAAACTCACCTGGTCCGTCAACGTCCTCATTTGGTCCCTGGACCTGGTAAGTGACGTTCCTGGAGTCACTTCCACAACCCCCGACTACAAAAAACATGCATACATTTGCCCGTATTCTGTTTAAATGATAAACATATTTGAGAAAAAACAAAACAAAACAAGAAGCAAAACAAACCTCGTCCTCCAGGAAGGAATCCAGGATGACGACGCTGGTAGGGGACGTTCCAGGTGTCACCTCCACCACAACTGCCTCCGCCTACAAAACAATATATAATTAAAAACAAGTACAGGCAACAATGTGTAAAAAAACAATCAACATATTTAAATGACACAAACCTGGTCCTTCTTCATAGCAGGCATGAAGCTGGATGGTGAGCCGGGTCTCACCCTCCACGTCCACTGGTGCCGCCTCCACCTTCATAAAATATATAAGTTCAATATTAGAACAAAACAAAACGTAACATTTGAAAATAAGTAAATTTCATGTCTTAACACTCACCTGCCGCTTGGGCCGGTGTCTCTTTGAGGAAGCACCCTTGCGACGCCTCGCCGGAGACGTCTAAACCACAAAAAGGATAAATAAGTTACTAGACCTCACACCAGGCAATTGTTTACTTTTAACAATAAGCAAATGACAAGATGCTTACCTTCTTTCCCGAAGGAAAGGCGGCCACGTCCTCCCCAGAGCTGAGGTCAGATGGACAAATCTTGTCCATCTCGATCAGCATGGCGGGGCTGAAGAGGACAGGCGACAGGGGGATGGAGAAAACGGTCTCCACCTAACAACAAAGAAAAATGTATAAATCATTTATTTGAACAATGTTATTTTCAATAATTAAAGACAGGAATGACATTTACTAACCTCCTGTTGTACCAGGCGCCCCTTGGGACCCACAGGGGAGGCTGAGTCCGTAGGCTGGTTCGGTAACAAAAATATACATTAGGAACTATAGAATAAGCTACTTGTGCTTGAAGACAAAAAAGTAACAATCTCTCACCTTTCCGCCGCGCACAACGGAAATAAACTCATGAGGGGGTGGTTGTGGTCGTGGCACTGGCAGCGGTCCAGTCACAACCACTCTTGGCAAAGCCCTCCTGATGACTGTGCGAGGGCGGGGGAGGGGCGCCGCCACTGAGGACGCGGGGGAGGAGACCTCAAGCTGCCTGTAGCAAGCCTGCCACAGCAGCTGAACAAGGATCCCCATCCCGTCGCTGTCACTCAGGTGGATCTGAAACAAAATTATAACCAAATGTTACATATTACATAAAATCACACAGATTAAAAAAAAAAAAAAAAAAGAAATTGGTCAAATGAGAAAGATTGTACTTACGCCATCCCTGCACCATAGCTCTCGTCGATGCAGGGGGAAAAACATGGGCGAAGGGGACGCCCATGCGGACTGACACCCGGTGGTACTCCTGCCGAAGGAGGGTCTGGATCTCCACGCTGCCAGCGAGGCGCGGTGGAAAATCCACGACACACACCTTAAAAAATAAATCACAATTTAGAAACTACAAAATACAAATATTGCCAAAGGATTACAACGTTTTTACATACCTTCGGCCAACGCCCGCAGACATACCTGAGGAGTCGGGCAAACTCCTCTGATGCCTCGTCGACCGTCCTGCTGGCCGTCAGGTTGTTGCACGGGGCCATGAGACACACCAGAGCAGGCTCTGAAGAGACAATAATTTGTTCAACTTTCTCAATGACACCTTACAAGGTTCAACTATTTAATGTTTATCACAGATGATATAATGGTCATTGCTATACTCACCTCTGGTGAGGGCGGTCCCCATCAGCTCCATGTGGAGGTCACGGGCACAACCTCCAGGAGTTGCGCTGATGCCAAAGGACAGGCAGCCCTCTGGCATCGGCACGACCGCACGCAGATGGGAGTTCCCGACAATCAGAACGAACTAAAAAAAAGAAGACAATATTTAACAATCCTCAATCACTACTTCAGAATTTTGCCTCATACTGAAGCGCATAGACTTTTACCTTCTTGTCGGGAGACTCCGGCGGCAAGACCAACTTGGAGGGCTTCCCACTGTACTCGGAAGTCTCCCAGGGGTTGACCGAATGCCGAAAACCAGTACCGTGGCCTAAAAAAGAAGCATGTTGAAAATAACTCAGCATTTACAAAACCAGACAGATATGAAGGCTGCAAAAACATACAGAAAAACACTTACGGGTAACGGTCTCAGCATTGGCCGAAACAGGTGGACGGTGAACAGCCGTTGGAAGAGCAGGCTCCCCCGCAAGCTGCTCAGCCCTCCTCCTCTCCGCAGCAAGGGAGCGCTTCCATCCCTTGACCTTAGGCATCTGGAAATAAGTTATAATTGTTTTAATTAAAAGAAATACATGTAACATTTTAAGAGTCAAACCTAACCCTAAACTAATGCATTGGAAAGTAAAGATAGACATTTTTTTTTACTTTAATATACAATTGTCACTGTAATAATGATGTCAAAGCTCCAATTTTTCTACTTGTGCTGCAAAAATTCTACTGATCTTGTAGTATTGGAAAAAAAAAAAAAAAAAAAAAAAAAAAAAAAAAAAAAAAAAAAATCGCCTGGCTCTAGCAGCTTTAAGATGAACTTGGCAAGCATGATCACATGGACTACACCCTCACCAGCAGTGACCAAACGACAACAGAAATGGGCTACAAAGCAAAGTAGTACATGGATCTAACTTAAAGACATTTAATAAATTGACATAAAACAAAAATATATAAGACAAAAGATAGTCTGCAATAAAACAATGACACAACCATGAGTAGAACAAGATTCAGGTCCAAAACCATCTCAAAATAGACTAAAGCAGACCTAAACCCAGGACACTGTATCTGCACACAGAAGAATACTGGACCAGACCTGATCAAAACCACAACTAAACCAAATCCTACAAGGGCTGAAAATGGTTCCTAAAAAACAACATACAGTGTATACCACAAGTTTAAAGTAACATTCACACAGAAGGATCTCTCCAGAACTCAACCAGTATTTGACAAGGACTACAATAGGATCCAGCTACACCAGGACAGGACCGGACCAGAACCAAAATTTAAAAACAAAATTCATTATGACCCAGCATCAAATGTGAAAAAGCACCATTTTACAATGACAAAGACTAGACTAGACCACTGGACCCAGACCAAGACTAGACCAGAACACAAGTGAAAAATACTATCTGTTCTGAGAGGCATAAAAACCAAACCTAATCAAAACCACAACTAAACCAAATCCTACCACAACTCAAAGTGATTCCTAACTTTTTCATTTTTTTTAGTACGACAATGTACAATTACATTAAGCACAATGGCACAGATGCTTGTACCAGATTGTAGCTTTACAGCCAATTTCCATCTGACAAAACCTAACAAACACTGCACACAGTTTTATCCTAAGCTGCAAGTTTACAGTTACGTTCACACTCAAGGATCTCCTCAGAAATCAACCTTTAACACGAACAACGGGATGCAGCTACAACGAGATATTAGGCCCAACTAACACTTTAACAAACTAAACATTTATATCTGCATAAATATATACAACCCCAACCTACTAGACCAAGACCAAACAAGAATATGACCATTTTTATGCACACAAAAGTATATAATATAAGCCAGTACTCGACACAGACAACAGGATGAGGCTCCCACAAAGCTACTAGGCCCCGCTAGCATTAGCCCCACTAGCTAACAGATTCATCCACAGAAATAAAGCCACACGTTACGAGACTAAACAAGAATATTACAAAAATATTAGCACTTCAATGTACAAAAAACAGGCCCATCACAAAGCATTAGACACAGTGGAAACTCCATAGATAAAAAGTTACATAATACATGATGAATTTTCACTACAGCTACATTCAAACAACAAAACAGCTTAATTTTAACGCGCATTTAAAGTGGGTTAGGACTACACCTGGACCAGATCCAGACCAAGACTAGACCAGAACACAAGTGAAAAATCATATCTGTTCTGAGACGCATAAAACCACACCTAAAACATAAACAAACATCATAATGACACAACATCAAATGTGTAAAGCACTATTTTACAAAGACACACCTAGACCAGGACAGGACCAGGTCCCAAGCCCAGACCCAAACCAAGAACTACACCAGAACACAAGTAAAAAATCCTATCTGTTCTGTCTCTTCATAACGGGATGCAGCTGCTAGCACAGACTAA
>JAIEZT010001246.1:62500-125000 GCA_019594935.1 Periophthalmus modestus | reverse complement strand
GAGGGGAAATTCTCTTCGTTCACAGATCCCACGACCACAGAATAGAAATTTAAAATTGAAATTTAAAAGAATAAGAATAAATATAAAATGTCATACACACAGTGCAAAACAGTAAAATATATATATATAAAAAAATAAATACATAAATGAAATAATTATTATATTTATTATTTATTTTTATTTAATACTTAATGTGAGGCAAAATACTAATATTTACCAATGGTCCATGAACCTCTAGTTTTCAGTGATAATACTTTTTACAACAACATGTTCTTACACAAAGATTTTTTAAAGTTTAAGTTAGAAACTGGTAAATTGGGAGGAAACATAAGTTACATTATTCGTAGTTATGTTTCTATGAATGAGTTAAAACAGAAATGTGATAAATAATGAGGCAGTGGTTCTGAAATTGCTGTCACTTGACACTAATGATATGAGAGTGTATTAGGAGGTGACACTGAGACATAGTCATATGTTTTTAACATTAGTATCTCATCCAAAACATATATTTTGACCTGCTGTGTCAGTGTGTCCTCATTGTTTTTTGTTTAGGCTTATAATAACAACAAAGAGCAAATCATCTATGTACAGTACAGAGGCACAAGATGGAAGTGGGAGAAAAAAAGTAGGTCTGTGTGGTGAGGCCGTACTCAAAGTGTGGTCAATAGGTATGTGCCCAGGTTCAAATTTCTCATTTAAAATAATAGAGCCTAAAAAAAAAAATAAGATACAAGACTGGACTGTGTCTGAATGTCCAGCCTAGTCTCTAACCTCTCATTCACTACAGAGCCCCACACTCTTTAGCAGACTATATAGTGCCTCCTTCACAGAGCGATTAAGACACACAGCTCACTACAAACAGGTCATGTGACTCTGGGTCTGGGTGAAAAAAAGTTTAAAGGCTAAACTCTGATAAAACTTGATTTCTGTCATAAATAATGATCAGATCTGACTGGCACAAATAGTTATGGACTAATGTTAGTCATACAAGTTTGTCTCAAGCTGGATCTCACGCAAATGGATTTGATTATTAATTTTTTTTTATATGAGATGTGGAAATTGTGGCTCTTTTAAACCATAATGGTTTATTTAGGAGTGGGACTCAAAGAGACTCCTGTTGTAGTTTGTACAGTGTTGTCATGGTGATGAAGCGCGTCAGCGCTTCCAATGTGACTTTGTCTGTTTAGTGAAAATGAACTGCCCACAGCTGCAATGACATAGAGACCAGTGGCGCGTTAGCGCCACCCTTACAGAGTGCCAGGTCGGCCGAGTGCGAAGCGCGGCCCGCGAGGGCCGTTCGATGCCGCTTGCATTAGTTTCATGGAATTAAGTGAAATTTGGAAATTTGACTCATCATGTCATCCCGATCAAAAAAGTCAATCACACCCATGTCATATTTTTCACTCTGTTGCCATGGCGATGCGCGAAATACCCCATGTTATCCTAATGGGAAAATTTCTACATTTTCGGACATTTCAAAGTCTCTAACGACTTCATACCTTCAATGAAGAACATGAAATTTGGCACACGGTTATTCTTTACATCGTTTCCCGTCAAAAAAGTCCGAGGGTGCAACTTTGTATTTGCACGGTGTTGCCATGGCGATGCCTGGAAAAACCCATGTTGGTGCATTTTATGTATCAGTGCTCCTAATGTCTTTTGACTTGGTTTGGTGACAAGTGCAGCCCAAAGACACAATAAAACAGAGGCAAGTGGCGGGTCAGCGCCACCTACAGGGAGTGCCCGGTCGGCCGAGTGCGAAGCGCGGCCCGCGCGAGGCCGTTCGATGCCGCTTGCGGCTTTAATTTTTATTCTTCTTTTTCTGCTCTTTGAGCAGGAATTTGACCCCCTGAACATATTTGAAAAACTCACCAAATTTTGCCCCAAAATTCAGAAGTGGCGAAAAATTTATTTTTTTATATGGTGCATCATTGGGCATAAAAAAATGGCGCGACAGCGCCACCTACAAAACTCAAAATACATTGCGTCAATGGGAGACACCCCGACGTAAACTTTGTCGTAGAACCACCAAATTCGGTACACACATTCTTCAAGTGATGCCAAACAAAAAATATTATTATGGCCACGCCCCCTGATAAACCGGAAGTCGGCCATCTTGGATTGAAAATCCCGAAATGCCGAGTCAGCATTTTTGTTGACGTCGCATTTTTTCGTCAACTCCTCTGAAGGCGCTTCACCTGCAGGGCTGAAAATCACTGGACATCATCAAGACAAGTGGGGCATCAAAAGTTATCCAATTTACGTTGATACGTATCACGGTTTCCGTGCGGCGAAGCCGCAAAATTCCATCGGAATTTTTGCAATTTTCAAATTTGAAAATTTGCTCCCGTTTGCGCATACAAAGTCCGATTGGGCTCAAATTCGAATCAGTTGTAAAACGTTCTGGCCTAGACCTACTAATTATGAAAGAAAACAATTTGGTGCAATAGCGCCCCCTACAGAATAACACATAAATTTGCATGGAGGGCCCAAAATTTAGTTTTCCCAAATGTTATGAAATTTCACACAAAATTCCAGTGGGTCATCCCAATCAATAAAGTCAATCAGACCCATGACGTTTTTTGTACCGTGTTTGCCATGACGATGCGCCAAAGTGCCCATGTTATCCAATGGGAATGCTCCGAAAATTTCCCATTCATGAGAAAAACATTACTTTCATGGAATTGAGTGAAATTTGCCAGAATGACTCATCATGTCATCCTGATCAAAAAAGTCAATCACACCCATGCCATATTTTTCACTCTGTTGCTATGGCGATGCGTGAAATACCCCATGTTATCCTAATGGGAAAATTTACAAATTTTGGGACATTTCAAAGTCTTATAACGGCTTCAGGCCTTCAATGAAGAATGTGAGATTTGGCAGGTTGATTCTTTACATCATCCCCATCAAAAAAGTCCGAGGTTCCAACTTTGTATTTTGCACGGTGTTGCCATGGCGATGCCTGGAAAAAACCCATGTTGGTGCATTTTGTGCATCAGTGCTCCCAATGTCTTTTGACTCTGTTTGGTGACAAGTGCAGCCCAAAGCCACAATAAAACAGAGGCAAGTGGCGGGTCAGCGCCACCTACAGGGAGTGCCCGGTCGGCCGAGTGCGAAGCGCGGCCCGCGAGGGCCGTTCGATGCCGCTTGCGGCTTTAATTTTTTCTTTCCTCTTTCTCTCTTCCTTTTTCCCTCCTCCTTCCTCCTCCTCTTCCAATCTTCCTTTTTCCCTTTTTCTTTGAATGGATAATTGGACAACCTTCCCCACATCATTTCTGCCCTATGCTCAAACTACTACTATTTGTGAGCGTGTGTGAGGGGGACAAGTCGTGTCTAAAGTGCATTAAAAGAGAGGCCCTTTTGTGAGTATTTCTATTTGGGACAGGGCTACTGTCCCAAGGAAACCATCTCTCATCTGGCCTGTGTTTGATTCTATAATGATGATTCCCTCTATTATGGTGCATTAAAACCACAGAGAATGATGGGGCAGAGTTAATGTTTGAGCAACATCCGCTTTTGTAGTTTCAATAGCATCATCAACAATTACAATTCAAATTGGAATTATAATCGAGGGGGAAGAGAGAGGGAAACTGCTGCGGATAATAATAAAATATGCTGTTATAGAAGAAAAGAGAAAGAAAACAAGTTGAAAAGGGGGAGGGGAGAAATGTACAGGTGATGCGTCTGAACATAGTATTGATAATTATTATTTGAAGTTAAAGTGTGAGAGAAAAAACATTCCACATTTCGCTAAAGTCGGGTTGATTGTTGTTCTTTATCGCAGTTGTTCTTTCTATGGAGATGTTTTCTATAATTGTGTTTGTCCAGTGTGAGATATTACATGTTTGTTTTGATTTCCAGCTTTGAAATATAATTCTATATTTCAAAACTGGAAATATAGTAATAATAATAATTCTGGCGGATCGGTGCAGCGTCTTGCAGTGATGCGGTCGCTGTATCGTCCGTTGTGGTAAAGAAGGAGCTGAGTCGAAAGGCAAAGCTCTCGATTTACCTCAATCTACGTTCACCTCACCTATGGTAATGGACTCTGGGTCATGACCAAAAGGACAAGATCGCGGATACAAGCGGCCGAAATGAGTTTCCTCCGCAGAGTGGCTGGGTGCTCCCTTAGAGACAGGGTGAGGAGCTCAGTCACACGGGAGGAGCTCGGAGTAGAGCCGCTGCTCCTTCACGTCGAGAGGAACCAGCTGAGGTGGCTCGGGCATCTGCTCAGGATGCCCCCTGGACGCCTCCCTAGGGAGGTGTTCTGGGCATGTCCCACCGGGAGGAGGCCCCGGGGAAGACCCAGGACACGCTGGAGGGGACTATGTCTCTCTGGCCTGGGAACGCCTTGGGGTCCCACCGGAGGAGCTGGAGGACGTGTCTGGGGTGAGGGAAGTCTGGGAGTCCCTGCTTAGACTGCTGCCCCCGCGACCCGGCCCCGGATAAGCGGAAGAAAATGGATGGATGGATGGATGGAAATATAATTCTTTTAGCTAAGGACAGGCATGTGAGCAGGGGATTTTTTTATACTTGCCAGGAATAGAAAACTGTGTAGAATCCCCTAGAATACATAGTGCTGGAGATGATGGGATGTTGCAGTCCATGATCTCTGTGAGGGTGTCGGTGACAGTCGTCCAGGATGAATATACTGGTGGACAGTCCCATGTGGCGTGCATGTAGTTGGCTGTGGTATCTTGATTACATTGTGGGCCGATTTCTGTTTCTATTAAGCCCATTTTCTGAAGTCTGCTTTGAGTGTAGTGATATCTATGGATAGTTTTGTATTGTGTAAGTTGTATATTGATATTTGTGGTCATAGAGAAGATGTTAGAGCATATTTCACTCCAAAAGTCAGGGTTGCAAGTGAAATTTAAGTCCCTTTCCCATGTTGCATAAGGCAGTGTCAGAGTGTTCCCAGAGCTGCTTGAAATCAGTGATATATGATAATTTATTTGTTTCAGACATTTCTGTCTTCAGTCCACAAGCAAATCAAAGTACACAAAGTCTGAAAAAGGAAATAGGCAGAAGCCTGAGCTTATTACGCCTCCACCTTTTGTTCTAAACATAAGGAGCTGCGACATTGAACAGTGTTACACTATAAACAAAAACAAACAGAAAAAAGCAAGAAACAAAAAGCATCATTCAGCATTCAAGCATGTGAGGATATGATTTTCTTTTTGAACAAACTTTTGAAACGGCTCAAAGTTCTACAGTCTTTAATATTCTCGTCTAGCTTGTTCCAAACATTTACTCCAGCCGTTGAAATGCAGTTTTACGTTTGTTCTGACAGGTGTTTTTTTTTAAATACATCATGGCCTCAAAGATTATAAGCACAATCTCCATTTTTAAACAGATCTTGAAAATGAGATGGTAGTAGTTTATTCTTAATTTTATACATAAATTGTGCTGTTCTAAAATCTACGAGGTCATTGAATTTCATTGTGTTTTTTTTGGATAAAGATTCATTTGTATGAGCCCGAAAAGAGGCTTTGTTCATAACTCACATCGCTCGTTTTTGGACAACTGTAATATGAATGATTTTTTTTTGATACGTGTTTCACCTCCACACAGTAGGTCATGTGTTTCTCCTCCACACAGTAGGTCATGTGTTTCACCTCCACACACAGTAGGTCATGTGTTTCACCTCCACACAGTAGGCCATGTGTTTCACCTCCACACAGTAGGTCATGTGTTTCACCTCCACACAGTAGGTCATGTGTTTTTCACCTCACACACAGTAGGTCATGTGTTTCTCCTCCACACAGTAGGTCATGTGTTTCCCCTCCACACAGTAGGTCATGTGTTTCACCTCCACACAGTAGGTCATGTGTTTCTCCTCCACACAGTAGGTCATGTGTTTCTCCTCCACACAGTAGGTCATGTGTTTCACCTCCACACAGTAGGTCATGTGTTTCCCCTCCACACAGTAGGTCATGTGTTTCACCTCCACACAGTAGGTCATGTGTTTCTCCTCCACACAGTAGGTCATGTGTTTTCTCCTCCACACAGTAGGTCATGTGTTTCCCCTCCACACACAGTAGGTCATGTGTTTCCCCTCCACACAGTAGGTCATGTGTTTCACCTCCACACAGTAGGTCATGTGTTTCTCCTCCACACAGTAGGTCATGTGTTTCTCCTCCACACAGTAGGTCATGTGTTTCTCCTCCACCACACAGTAGGTCATGTGTTTCACCTCCACACAGTAGGTCATGTGTTTCCCCTCACCTCCACACAGTAGGTCATGTGTTTCCCCACACCTCCACACAGTAGGTCATGTGTTTCCCCTCCACACAGTAGGTCATGTGTTTCTCCTCCACACAGTAGGTCATGTGTTTCACCTCCACACAGTAGGTCATGTGTTTCCCTCACCTCCACACAGTAGGTCATGTTTTTCCCCTCCACACAGTAGGTCATGTGTTTCACCTCCACACAGTAGGTCATGTGTTTCTCCTCCACACAGTAGGTCATGTGTTTCCCTCACCTCCACACAGTAGGTCATGTGTTTCACCTCCACACAGTAGGCCATGTGTTTCACCTCCACACAGTAGGTCATGTGTTTCTCCTCCACACAGTAGGTCATGTGTTTCACCTCCACACAGTAGGTCATGTGTTTCCCCTCACCTCCACACAGTAGGTCATTTGTTTCCCCCTCACCTCCACACAGTAGGTCATATGTTCACCTCCACACAGTAGGTCATGTGTTTCACCTCCACACAGTAGGTCATGTGTTTCTCCTCCACACAGTAGGTCATGTGTTTCCCCTCCACACAGTAGGTCATGTGTTTCTCCTCCACACAGTAGGTCATGTGTTTCTCCTCCACACAGTAGGTCATGTGTTTCACCTCCACACAGTAGGTCATGTGTTTCCCCTCACCTCCACACAGTAGGTCATGTGTTTCCCCACACCTCCACACAGTAGGTCATGTGTTTCCCCCCTCACAGTAGGTCATGTGTTTCTCCTCCACACAGTAGGTCATGTGTTTCTCCCTCCACACAGTAGGTCATGTGTTTCACCTCCACACAGTAGGTCATGTGTTTCCCCTCCACACAGTAGGTCATGTGTTTCCCCTCCACACAGTAGGTCATGTGTTTCACCTCCACACAGTAGGTCATGTGTTTCTCCTCCACACAGTAGGTCATGTGTTCCCCTCACCTCCACACAGTAGGTCATGTGTTTCACCTCCACACAGTAGGCCATGTGTTTCACCTCCACACAGTAGGTCATGTGTTTCTCCTCCACACCACAGTAGGTCATGTGTTTCACCTCCACACAGTAGGTCATGTGTTTCCCCTCACCTCCACACAGTAGGTCATGTGTTTCCCCTCACCTCCACACAGTAGGTCATATGTTTCACCTCCACACAGTAGGTCATGTGTTTCACCTCCACACAGTAGGTCATGTGTTTCTCCTCCGCACAGTAGGTCATGTGTTTCACCTCCACACAGTAGGTCATGTGTTTCACCTCCACACAGTAGGTCATGTGTTTCCCCCTCCACACAGTAGGTCATGTGTTTCTCCTCCACACAGTAGGTCATGTGTTTCACCTCCACACAGTAGGTCATGTGTTTCTCCTCCACACAGTAGATCATGTGTTTCTCCCTCCACACAGTAGGTCATGTGTTTCTCCTCCACACAGTAGGTCATGTGTTTCACCTCCACACAGTAGGTCATGTGTTTCACCTCCACACAGTAGGTCATGTGTTTCTCCTCCACACAGTAGTAGGTCATGTGTTTCTCCTCCACACAGTAGGTCATGGTTTTCACCTCCACACAGTAGGTCATGTGTTTTCTCCTCCACACAGTAGGTCATGTGTTTCCTCACACCCTCCACACAGTAGGTCATGTGTTTTCTCCTCCACACAGTAGGTCATGTGTTTCACCTCCACACAGTAGGTCATGTGTTTCACCTCCACACAGTAGGTCATGTGTTTCCCCTCCACACAGTAGGTCATGTGTTTCCTCACACCTCCACACAGTAGGTCATGTGTTTCACCTCCACAGTAGGGTCATGTGTTTCTCCTCCACACAGTAGGTCATGTGTTTCTCTCCCACACAGTAGGTCATGTCGGGAAGTATCAATGAACTGTACAAAATAAATAATGTTTTTTCGTTCAGACATTCTTTTACTTTAGATATAATTGCTAAGGATTTGCATAATTTTGTCTTTATAAATTGTATGTGGCTTTTCCAACTTAGGTTATTTTGGATAATATTCCTAGAAATTTAATTTGATTTATTTGCTCTATTACTGTATTATGAATAATAATATTCCTGTTCACATTTATTCGGCGATTTGTAAATACTATGAATTTTGTTTTCTTTAGATTTAGAGTTAATTTGTTGGAATCAAACCAGCTTTTTCAGCAATTTAGTTCTTTTTCCAGCTCTTCCATTACTGTTTCAAAATCATTTCCACAATGTATTATATTTGTGTCGTCTGCAAATAATATAAAATGTAAAGCTTTTGAAACCAAACAAATATCATTAATATAAAGTATAAAGAGCAAAGGACTCAACACTGACCCCTGGGGGGAGGCCACAGGTCACTGTTTGAAGCTCTGAATCCATTTATATGAACATACTGTGATCTATTTTCTATATAAACTTTTGATCCATGAGAAAGCCACACCCCTAATACCATCTGTACAGTTTTCTGAGTAACAGATCATGATTGACTGTATCAAAAGCTTTAGTTAAATCTAGAAACACTCAGTGGCGTATTGTTTATTATCTATTGCATTCGATATGTTTTCGACTAGATCTATTATGCCAGGGTAGTGGTTCTATTTGGTCTAAAGCCATATTGCTTTTCACAGAGAATGTATGTTTTTCGAGGTAACTGTATAATCTTTTATGGATATAATTTCTCCAGAATATTTGCAAAATGAACCAATAAAGAAATAGGCCTATAGTTTGTAAGGTCATGTTGATCACCGGACTTGTAAATAGGGAGAACCTTTGCCCTCTTCATTCCTTCTGGGACTAAACCCGACTGCAGAGATAAATTAAAAATATAGGTGACTGGTTTAACTATATATTCAGTGGTTTCTTTCAACACACACATGTCCAGTCCAGTCTGTTGAGTTTTTGTTCTTACTTTGTTTAAACAATTGCACATATTTCACTTTCATCTGTTCCTTGTAAGAATATAGTTTTATCCTGCTTTATTCTACTGATTATATCATGCTCTTGGTTGGATTCCGGAATATTTTTGCTATAGATTCTATAGATCTATAGAGTCTATAGATCTTTAGAGATTATTTTCTTTGTGTTGGTGATATTATGATTTCTTCAACAAATGTAGGGGTTGTAATGTGTTAACATCTAACTTTACTTTTTCTTTGATTAGGTGTTTGATTTGGTGGTATTGTAGAAATTGCTCTTTCCCCAATCTTGTACTTCTCCTGTAATTCATTGAAAGTTATAAATCTATTGTCTTCGAACAGGTGTTGTAGTTGAGTTATTCCCTTTTGTTGCCACTGAGAGTTATGAATAAGGTTGTTATGAATCAAAAATTCAGGATTTGGCCATAATGGTGTATATTTTGCAAAGGTTATGTCCAGACTTGGTGATTCTGAGGGTTTTCCACCAAGATGTCAGAGTGGTGCTGATTGTGTTATAATGAAAAAAAGGATATTTTTTTATTTTGTGGGGAAAAGAAGAAAAGGAAGATCTGGGAGTGAAGTTGTGTGACATATATTTCGTTCAATTTCTAGCCAAGGTTTTTGTAATCTTGCTGCATAATCCATATATGTAAAAACTGTAATTGTGCGGCAAGGAAGTAATGCAAGAAATTTGGTGCCTCAAGGCCGCCAAGTTTTTTAGCATTTTGTAATGTTTTTTAATGCAATTCTGGGTTTTTTGTTTTTCCAATAAAATTCACTAACAGATGTGTTGAGTGTTTTAAACCAGTTGTCAGAGGGTGTCACGGGGATCATTGTAAATAGATAAGTTATCTGGGGTAATATTTCATCTTAATGGCTTCTATTCGTCCTAAAAGTGAGATTGGAAGGGGCAGCGGTCCAGCGTTGGAGATCTTCCTGTAGAGACAGGGTGAGGAGCTCAGTCACACGGGAGGAGCTCGGAGTAGAGCCGCTGCTCCTTCACGTCGAGAGGAACCAGCTGAGGCTCGGGCATCTGCTCAGGATGCTCCTGGACGCCTCCCTAGGGAGGTGTTCTGGGCATGTCCCACCGGGAGGAGGCCCCGGGGGAGACCCAGGACACGCTGGAGGGACTATGTCTCTCTGGCCTGGGAACGCCTTGGGGTCCCACCGGAGGAGCTGGAGGACGTGTCTGGGGTGAGGGAAGTCTGGGAGTCCCTGCTTAGACTGCTGCCCCCGCGACCCGGCCCCGGATAAGCGGAAGAAAATGGATGGATGGATGGATGGAAAATAATTCTTTTAGCTAAGGACAGGCATGTGAGCAGGGGATTTTTATACTTGCCAGGAATAGAAAAACTGTGTAGAATCCCCTAGAATACATAGTGCTGGAGATGATGGGATGTTGCAGTCCATGATCTCTGTGAGGGTGTCGGTGACAGTCGTCCAGGATGAATATACTGGTGGACAGTCCCATGTGGCGTGCATGTAGTTGGCTGTGGTATCTTGATTACATTGTGGGCCGATTTCTGTTTCTATTAAGCCCATTTTCTGAAGTCTGCTTTGAGTGTAGTGATATCTATGGATAGTTTTGTATTGTGTAAGTTGTATATTGATATTTGTGGTCATAGAGAAGATGTTAGAGCATATTTCACTCCAAAAGTCAGGGTTGCAAGTGAAATTTAAGTCCCTTTCCCATGTTGCATAAGGCAGTGTCAGAGTGTTCCCCAGAGCTGCTTGAAATCAGTGATATATGATAATTTATTTGTTTCAGACATTTCTGTCTTCAGTCCACAAGCAAATCAAAGTACACAAAGTCTGAAAAAGGAAATAGGCAGAAGCCTGAGCTTATTACGCCTCCACCTTTTGTTCTAAACATAAGGAGCTGCGACATTGAACAGTGTTTACACTATAAACAAAACAAAACAGAAAAAAGCAAGAAACAAAAAGCATCATTCAGCATTCAGCATGTGAGGATATGATTTTCTTTTTGAACAAACTTTTGAAACGGCTCAAAGTTCTACAGTCTTTAATATTCTCGTCTAGCTTGTTCCAAACATTTACTCCAGCCGTTGAAATGCAGTTTTACGTTTGTTCTGACAGGTGTTTTTTTTAAATACATCATGGCCTCAAAGATTATAAGCACAATCTCCATTTTTAAACAGATCTTGAAAATGAGATGGTAGTAGTTTATTCTTAATTTTATACATAAATTGTGCTGTTCTAAAATCTACGAGGTCATTGAATTTCATTGTGTTTTTTTTGGATAAAGATTCATTTGTATGAGCCCGAAAAGAGGCTTTGTTCATAACTCACATCGCTCGTTTTTGGACAACTGTAATATGAATGATATTTTTTGATACGTGTTTCACCTCCACACAGTAGGTCATGTGTTTCTCCTCCACACAGTAGGTCATGTGTTTCACCTCCACACAGTAGGTCAGTGTTTCACCTCCACACAGTAGGTCATGTGTTTCTCCCTCCACACAGTAGGTCATGTGTTTCCCCCTCCACACAGTAGGTCATGTGTTTCACCTCCACACAGTAGGTCATGTGTTTCACCTCCACACAGTAGGTCATGTGTTTCTCCTCCACACAGTAGGTCATGTGTTTCCTCCTCCACACAGTAGGTCATGTGTTTCACCTCTCCACACACAGTAGGTCATGTGTTTCACCTCCACACAGTAGGTCATGTGTTTCTCCTCCACACAGTAGGTCATGTGTTCTCCTCATGTAGGTCATGTGTTTCCCCTCCACACAGTAGGTCATGTGTTTTCCCCTCCACACAGTAGGTCATGTGTTTCACCTCCACACAGTAGGTCATGTGTTTCTCCTCCACACAGTAGGTCATGTGTTTCCCCTCCACACAGTAGGTCATGTGTTTCTCCTCCACACAGTAGGTCATGTGTTTCTCCTCCACACAGTAGGTCATGTGTTTCACCTCCACACAGTAGGTCATGTGTTTCCCCTCACCTCCACACAGTAGGTCATGTGTTTCCCCACACCTCCACACAGTAGGTCATGTGTTTCCCCTCCACACAGTAGGTCATGTGTTTCTCCTCCACACAGTAGGTCATGTGTTTCTCCTCACACAGTAGGTCATGTGTTTCACCTCCACACAGTAGGTCATGTGTTTCCCCTCACCTCCACACAGTAGGTCATGTGTTTCCCCTCCACACAGTAGGTCATGTGTTTCACCTCCACACAGTAGGTCATGTGTTTCTCCTCCACACAGTAGGTCATGTGTTTCCCCTCACCTCCACACAGTAGGTCATGTGTTTCACCTCCACACAGTAGGCCATGTGTTTCACCTCCACACAGTAGGTCATGTGTTTCTCCTCCCACACAGTAGGTCATGTGTTTCACCTCCACACAGTAGGTCATGTGTTTCCCCTCACCTCCACACAGTAGGTCATGTGTTTCCCCTCACCTCCACACAGTAGGTCATATGTTTCACCTCCACACAGTAGGTCATGTGTTTTCACCTCCACACAGTAGGTCATGTGTTTCTCCCTCACACAGTAGGTCATGTGTTTCACCTCCACACAGTAGGTCATGTGTTTCCCCTCACCTCCACACAGTAGGTCATGTGTTTCCCCTCACCTCCACACAGTAGGTCATATGTTTCACCTCCACACAGTAGGTCATGTGTTTCACCTCAACACAGTAGGTCATGTGTTTCTCCTCCGCACAGTAGGTCATGTGTTTCTCCTCCGCACAGTAGGTCATGTGTTTCACCTCCACACAGTAGGTCATGTGTTCACCTCCACACAGTAGGTCATGTGTTTCCCCTCCACACAGTAGGTCATGTGTTTCTCCTCCACACAGTAGGTCATGTGTTTCACCTCCACACAGTAGGTCATGTGTTTCTCCTCCACACAGTAGATCATGTGTTTCTCTCTCACACAGTAGGTCATGTGTTTCTCCTCCACACAGTAGGTCATGTGTTTCACCTCCACACAGTAGGTCATGTGTTTCACCTCCACACAGTAGGTCATGTGTTTTCTCCTCCACACAGTAGGTCATGTGTTTCTCCTCCACACAGTAGGTCATGTGTTTCACCTCCACACAGTAGGTCATGTGTTTCTCCTCCACACAGTAGGTCATGTGTTTCTCCTCCACACAGTAGGTCATGTGTTTCCTCACACCTCCACACAGTAGGTCATGTGTTTCACCTCCACACACAGTAGGTCAGGTTTCTCCTCCACACAGTAGGTCATGTGTTTCTCCTCCACACAGTAGGTCATGTGTTTCACCTCCACACAGTAGTCATGTGTTTCCCCTCACCTCCACACAGTAGGTCATGTGTTTCCCCACACCTCCACACAGTAGGTCATGTGTTTCCCCTCCACACAGTAGGTCATGTGTTTCTCCTCCCACACAGTAGGTCATGTGTTTCTCCTCCACACAGTAGGTCATGTGTTTCACCTCCACACAGTAGGTCATGTGTTTCCCCTCACCTCACACACAGTAGGTCATGTGTTTCCCCTCCACACAGTAGGTCATGTGTTTCACCTCCACACAGTAGGTCATGTGTTTCTCCTCCCACACAGTAGGTCATGTGTTTCCCCTCACCTCCACACAGTAGGTCATGTGTTTCACCTCCACACAGTAGGCCATGTGTTTCACCTCCACACAGTAGGTCATGTGTTTCTCCTCCACACAGTAGGTCATGTGTTTCACCTCCACACAGTAGGTCATGTGTTTCCCCTCACCTCCACACAGTAGGTCATGTGTTTCCCCTCACCTCCACACAGTAGGTCATATGTTTCACCTCCACACAGTAGGTCATGTGTTTCACCTCCACACAGTAGGTCATGTGTTTTCTCCTCCACACAGTAGGTCATGTGTTTCACCTCCACACAGTAGGTCATGTGTTTCCCCTCACCTCCACACAGTAGGTCATGTGTTTCCCCTCACCTCCACACAGTAGGGTCATATGTTTCACCTCCACACAGTAGGTCATGTGTTTCACCTCCACACAGTAGGTCATGTGTTTCACCTCCGCACAGTAGGTCATGTGTTTCACCTCCACACAGTAGGTCATGTGTTTCACCTGTGTAGGTCATGTGTTTCTCCTCCACACAGTAGGTCATGTGTTTCACCTCCACACAGTAGGTCATGTGTTTCACCTCCACACAGTAGGTCATGTGTTTCCCCTCCACACAGTAGGTCATTGTGTTTCCCCTCCACACAGTAGGTCATGTGTTTCTCCTCCACACAGTAGATCATGTGTTTCTCCTCCACACAGTAGGTCATGTGTTTCTCCTCCACACAGTAGGTCATGTGTTTCACCTCCACACAGTAGGTCATGTGTTTCACCTCCACACAGTAGGTCATGTGTTCTCCCACCACACAGTAGGTCATGTGTTTCTCCTCCACACAGTAGGTCATGTGTTTCACCTCCAACAGTAGGTCATGTGTTTCTCCTCCACACAGTAGGTCATGTGTTTCACCTCCACACAGTAGGTCATGTGTTTCCTCACACCTCCACACAGTAGGTCATGTGTTTCACCTCCACACAGTAGGTCATGTGTTTCTCCTCCACACAGTAGGTCATGTGTTTCTCCTCCACACAGTAGGTCATGTCGGGAAGTATCAATGAACTGTACAAAATAAATAATGTTTTTTCGTTCAGACATTCTTTTACTTTAGATATAATTGCTAAGGATTTGCATAATTTTGTCTTTATAAATTGTATGTGGCTTTTCCAACTTAGGTTATTTTGGATAATTATTCCTAGAAATTTAATTTGATTTATTTGCTCTATTACTGTATTATGAACAATAAGATTCCTGTTCACATTTATTCGGCGATTTGTAAATACTATGAATTTTGTTTTCTTTAGATTTAGAGTTAATTTGTTGGAATCGAACCAGCTTTTCAGCAATTTTAGTTCTTTTTCCAGCTCTTCCATTACTGTTTCAAAATCATTTCCACAATGTATTATATTTGTGTCGTCTGCAAATAATATAAAATGTAAAGCTTTTGAAACCAAACAAATATCATTAATATAAAGTATAAAGAGCAAAGGACTCAACACTGACCCCTGGGGGAGGCCACAGGTCACTGTTTGAAGCTCTGAATCCATTTATATGAACATACTGTGATCTATTTTCTATATAACTTTTGATCCATGAGAAAGCCACACCCCTAATACCATCTGTACAGTTTTCTGAGTAACAGATCATGATTGACTGTATCAAAAGCTTTAGTTAAATCTAGAAACACTCCAGTGGCGTATTGTTTATTATCTATTGCATTCGATATGTTTTCGACTAGATCTATTAATGCCAGGGTAGTGGTTCTATTTGGTCTAAAGCCATATTGCTGTTCACAGAGAATTGTATGTTTTTTTCGAGGTAACTGTATAATCTTTTATGGAATAATTTCTCCAGAATATTTGCAAAATGAACCCAATAAAGAAATAGGCCTATAGTTTGTGTAAGTCATGTTGATCACCGGACTTGTAAATAGGGAGAACCTTTGCCCTCTTCATTCCTTCTGGGACTAAACCCGACTGCAGAGATAAATTAAAAATATAGGTGACTGGTTTAAACTATATATTCAGTGGTTTCTTTCAACACACACATGTCCAGTCCAGTCTGTTGAGTTTTTGTTCTTACTTTGTTTAACAATTGCACATATTTCACTTTCATCTGTTCCTTGTAAGAATATAGTTTTATCCTGCTTTATTCTACTGATTATATCATGCTCTTGGTTGGATTCCGGAATATTTTTTGCTATAGATTCTATAGATCTATAGAGTCTATAGATCTTAGAGATTATTTTCTTTGTGTTGGTGATATTAATGATTTCTTCAACAAATGTAGGGGTTGTAATGTGTTAACATCTAACTTTACTTTTCTTTGATTAGGTGGTTTGATTTGGTGGTATTGTAGAAATTGCTCTTTCCCAATCTTGTACTTCTCCTGTAATTCATTGAAAGTTATAAATCTATTGTCTTCGAACAGGTGTTGTAGTTGAGTTATTCCCTTTTGTTGCCACTGAGAGTTATGAATCAGGTTGTTATGAATCAAAAATTCAGGATTTGGCCATAATGGTGTATATTTGCAAAGGTTATGTCCAGACTTGGTGATTCTGAGGGTTTTCCACCAAGATGTCAGAGTGGTGCTGATTGTGTTATAATGAAAAAAAGGATATTTTTTTATTTTGTGGGGAAGAAAAGGAAGATCTTGGAGTGAAGTTGTGTGACATATATTTCGTTCAATTTCTAGCCAAGGTTTTTTGTAATCTTGCTGCATAATCCATATATGTAAAAACTGTAATTGTGCGGCAAGGAAGTAATGCAAGAAATTTGGTGCCTCAAGGCCGCGCCAGTTTTTTAGCATTTTGTAATGTTTTTAATGCAATTCTGGGTTTTTGTTTTTTTTCCAATAAAATTCACTAACAGATGTGTTGAGTGTTTTAAAACCAGTTGTCAGAGGGTGTCACGGGGATCATTGTAAATAGATAAGTTATCTGGGGTAATATTTTCATCTTAATGGCTTCTATTCGTCCTAAAAGTGAGATTGGAAGGGGAGTCCAGCGTTGGAGATCTTCCTGTAGAGACAGGGTGAGGAGCTCAGTCACACGGGAGGAGCTCGGAGTAGAGCCGCTGCTCCTTCACGTCGAGAGGAACCAGCTGAGGCTCGGGCATCTGCTCAGGATGCCTCCTGGGACGCCTCCCTAGGGAGGTGTTCTGGGCATGTCCCACCGGGAGGAGGCCCCGGGGAAGACCCAGGACACGCTGGAGGGACTATGTCTCTGGCCTGGGAACGCCTTGGGGTCCCACCGGAGGAGAGCTGGAGGACGTGTCTGGGGTGAGGGAAGTCTGGGAGTCCCTGCTTAGACTGCTGCCCCCGCGACCCGGCCCCGGATAAGCGGAAGAAAATGGATGGATGGATGGATGGATGGAAATATAATTCTTTTAGCTAAGGACAGGCATGTGAGCAGGGGATTTTTATACTTGCCAGGAATAGAAAACTGTGTAGAATCCCCTAGAATACATAGTGCTGGAGATGATGGGATGTTGCAGTCCATGATCTCTGTGAGGGTGTCGGTGACAGTCGTCCAGGATGAATATACTGGTGGACAGTCCCATGTGGCGTGCATGTAGTTGGCTGTGGTATCTTGATTACATTGTGGGCCGATTTCTGTTTCTATTAAGCCCATTTTCTGAAGTCTGCTTTGAGTGTAGTGATATCTATGGATAGTTTTGTATTGTGTAAGTTGTATATTGATATTTGTGGTCATAGAGAAGATGTTAGAGCATATTTCACTCCAAAAGTCAGGGTTGCAAGTGAAATTTAAGTCCCTTTCCCATGTTGCATAAGGCAGTGTCAGAGTGTTCCCAGAGCTGCTTGAAATCAGTGATATATGATAATTTATTTGTTTCAGACATTTCTGTCTTCAGTCCACAAGCAAATCAAAGTACACAAAGTCTGAAAAAGGAAATAGGCAGAAGCCTGAGCTTATTACGCCTCCACCTTTTGTTCTAAACATAAGGAGCTGCGACATTGAACAGTGTTACACTATAAACAAAACAAACAGAAAAAAGCAAGAAACAAAAAGCATCATTCAGCATTCAGCATGTGAGGATATGATTTTCTTTTTGAACAAACTTTTGAAACGGCTCAAAGTTCTACAGTCTTTAATATTCTCGTCTAGCTTGTTCCAAACATTTACTCCAGCCGTTGAAATGCAGTTTTACGTTTGTTCTGACAGGTGTTTTTTTTAAATACATCATGGCCTCAAAGATTATAAGCACAATCTCCATTTTTAAACAGATCTTGAAAATGAGATGGTAGTAGTTTATTCTTAATTTTATACATAAATTGTGCTGTTCTAAAATCTACGAGGTCATTGAATTTCATTGTGTTTTTTTTTGGATAAAGATTCATTTGTATGAGCCCGAAAAGAGGCTTTGTCATAACTCACATCGCTCGTTTTTGGACAACTGTAATATGAATGATATTTTTTGATACGTGTTTCACCTCCACACAGTAGGTCCACACAGTAGGTCATGTGTTTCTCCTCCACACAGTAGGTCATGTGTTTCACCTCCACACAGTAGGTCATGTGTTTCACCTCCACACAGTAGGTCATGTGTTTCTCCTCCACACAGTAGGTCATGTGTTTCACCTCCACACAGTAGGTCATGTGTTTCTCCTCCACACAGTAGGTCATGTGTTTCTCCTCCACACAGTAGGTCATGTGTTTCACCTCCACACAGTAGGTCATGTGTTTCCCCTCCACACAGTAGGTCATGTGTTTCACCTCCACACAGTAGGTCATGTGTTTCTCCTCCACACAGTAGGTCATGTGTTTCTCCTCCACCACACAGTAGGTCATGTGTTTCCCCTCCACACAGTAGGTCATGTGTTTCCCCTCCACACAGTAGGTCATGTGTTTCACCTCCACACAGTAGGTCATGTGTTTCTCCTCCACACAGTAGGTCATGTGTTTCCCCTCCACACAGTAGGTCATGTGTTTCTCCTCCACACAGTAGGTCATGTGTTTCTCCTCCACACAGTAGGTCATGTGTTTCACCTCCACACAGTAGGTCATGTGTTTCCCCTCACCTCCACACAGTAGGTCATGTGTTTCCCCACACCTCCACACAGTAGGTCATGTGTTTCCCCTCCACACACAGTAGGTCATGTGTTTCTCCTCCACACAGTAGGTCATGTGTTTCTCCTCCACACAGTAGGTCATGTGTTTCACCTCCACACAGTAGGTCATGTGTTTCCCCTCACCTCCACACAGTAGGTCATGTGTTTCCCCTCCACACAGTAGGTCATGTGTTTCACCTCCACACAGTAGGTCATGTTTTCTCCTCCACACAGTAGGTCATGTGTTTCCCCTCACCTCCACACAGTAGGTCATGTGTTTCACCTCCACACAGTAGGCCATGTGTTTCACCTCCACACAGTAGGTCATGTGTTTTCTCCTCCACACAGTAGGTCATGTGTTTCACCTCCACACAGTAGGTCATGTGTTTCCCCTCACCTCACACAGTAGGTCATGTGTTTCCCCTCACCTCCACACAGTAGGTCATATGTTTCACCTCCACCTCCACAGTAGGTCATGTGTTTCACCTCCACACAGTAGGTCATGTGTTTTCACCTCCACACAGTAGGTCATGTGTTTTCACCTCCACACACAGTAGGTCATGTGTTTCCCTCCACCACACAGTAGGTCATGTGTTCTCCCCACCTCCACACAGTAGGTCATGTGTTTTCTCCTCCACACAGTAGGTCATGTGTTTCACCTCCACACAGTAGGTCATGTGTTTCTCCTCCACACAGTAGGTCATGTGTTTCACCTCCACACAGTAGGTCATGTGTTTCTCCTCCACACAGTAGGTCATGTGTTTCCCCTCCACACAGTAGGTCATGTGTTTCACCTCCACACAGTAGGTCATGGTGTTTCTCCTCCACAGTAGGTCATGTGTTTCTCCTCCACACAGTAGGTCATGTGTTTCCCCTCCACACAGTAGGTCATGTGTTTCCCCTCCACACAGTAGGTCATGTGTTTTTCCACTCTCCACACAGTAGGTCATGTGTTTCTCCTCCACACAGTAGGTCATGTGTTTCTCCTCCACACAGTAGGTCATGTGTTTCTCCTCCACACAGTAGGTCATGTGTTTCTCCTCCACACAGTAGGTCATGGTTTTCCACCTCCACACAGTAGGTCATGTGTTTCCCCTCACCTCCACACAGTAGGTCATGTGTTTTCACCAACTCCACACAGTAGGTCATGTGTTTCTCCCTCCACACAGTAGGTCATGTGTTTTGTTTCCTCCTCCACACAGTAGGTCATGTGTTTTCCTCCACACAGTAGGTCATGTGTTTCACCTCCACACAGTAGGTCATGTGTTTTTCCCCTCACCTCCACACAGTAGGTAGTTTTTCACCCTCCACACAGTAGGTCATGTGTTTCACCTCCACACAGTAGGTCATGTGTTTCTCCTCCACACAGTAGGTCATGTGTTTCCCTCACCTCCACACAGTAGGTCATGTGTTTCACCTCCACACAGTAGGCCATGTGTTTTCACCTCCACCACAGTAGGTCATGTGTTTCTCCTCCACACAGTAGGTCATGTGTTTCACCTCCACACAGTAGGTCATGTGTTTCCCCTCACCTCCACACAGTAGGTCATGTGTGTTTCACCTCCACACAGTAGGTCATGTGTTTCACCCTCCACACAGTAGGTCATGTGTTTCACCTCCACACAGTAGGTCATGTGTTTCTCCTCCACACAGTAGGTCATGTGTTTCACCTCCACACAGTAGGTCATGTGTTTCCTCCTCCACACAGTAGGTCATGTGTTTCTCCTCCACACAGTAGGTCATGTGTTTCTCCTCCACACAGTAGGTCATGTGTTTCTCACCTCCACACAGTAGTAGTCATGTGTTTCTCACCTCCACACAGTAGGTCATGTGTTTCTCCTCCACACAGTAGGTCATGTGTTTCTCCTCCACACAGTAGTCATGTGTTTCACCTCCACACAGTAGGTCATGTGTTTCACTCCACACAGTAGGTCATGTGTTTCCCTCCACACAGTAGGTCATGTGTTTCTCCTCCACACAGTAGGTCATGTGTTTTTCTCCTCCACACAGTAGGTCATGTGTTTCACCTCCACACAGTAGGTCATGTGTTTCTCCTCCACACAGTAGGTCATGTGTTTCTCCTCCACACAGTAGGTCATGTGTTTCTCCTCCACACAGTAGGTCATGTTTTTCTCCTCCACACAGTAGGTCATGTGTTTCTCCTCCACACAGTAGGTCATGTCGGGAAGTCCTCCCACACAGTAGGTCTGTCGGGAAGTATCAATGAACTGTACAAAATAAATAATTTTTTCGTTCAGACATTCTTTTACTTTAGATATAATTGCTAAGGATTTGCATAATTTTGTCTTTATAAATTGTATGTGGCTTTTCCAACTTAGGTTATTTTGGATAATTATTCCTAGAAATTTAATTTGATTTATTTGCTCTATTACTGTATTATGAACAATAAGATTCCTGTTCACATTTATTCGGCGATTTGTAAATACTATGATTTTGTTTTCTTTAGATTTAGAGTTAATTTGTTGAATCAAACCAGCTTTTTCAGCAATTTTAGTTCTTTTTCCAGCTCTTCCATTACTGTTTCAAAATCATTTCCACAATGTATTATATTTGTGTCGTCTGCAAATAATATAAAATGTAAAGCTTTTGAAACCAAACAAAATATCATTAATATAAAGTATAAAGAGCAAAGGACTCAACACTGACCCCTGGGGGAGGCCACAGGTCACTGTTTGAAGCTCTGAATCCATTTATATGAACATACTGTGATCTATTTTCTATATAACTTTTGATCCATGAGAAAGCCACACCCCTAATACCATCTGTACAGTTTTCTGAGTAACAGATCATGATTGACTGTATCAAAAGCTTTAGTTAAATCTAGAAACACTCCAGTGGCGTATTGTTTATTATCTATTGCATTCGATATGTTTTCGACTAGATCTATTAATGCCAGGGTAGTGGTTCTATTTGGTCTAAAGCCATATTGCTGTTCACAGAGAATTGTATGTTTTTTCGAGGTAACTGTATAATCTTTTATGGAATAATTTCTCCAGAATATTTGCAAAATGAACCAATAAAGAAATAGGCCTATAGTTTGTAAGGTCATGTTGATCACCGGACTTGTAAATAGGGAGAACCTTTGCCCTCTTCATTCCTTCTGGGACTAAACCCGACTGCAGAGATAAATTAAAAATATAGGTGACTGGTTTAAACTATATATTCAGTGGTTTCTTTCAACACCACACATGTCCAGTCCAGTCTGTTGAGTTTTTGTTCTTACTTTGTTTAACAATTGCACATATTTCACTTTCATCTGTTCCTTGTAAGAATATAGTTTTATCCTGCTTTATTCTACTGATTATATCATGCTCTTGGTTGGATTCCGGAATATTTTTTGCTATAGATTCTATAGATCTATAGAGTCTATAGATCTTAGAGATTATTTTCTTTGTGTTGGTGATATTAATGATTTCTTCAACAAATGTAGGGGTTGTAATGTGTTAACATCTAACTTTACTTTTTCTTTGATTAGGTGTTTGATTTGGTGGTATTGTAGAAATTGCTCTTTCCCAATCTTGTACTTCTCCTGTAATTCATTGAAAGTTATAAATCTATTGTCTTCGAACAGGTGTGTAGTTGAGTTATTCCCTTTTGTTGCCACTGAGAGTTATGAATCAGGTTGTTATGAATCAAAAATTCAGGATTTGGCCATAATGGTGTATATTTGCAAAGGTTATGTCCAGACTTGGTGATTCTGAGGGTTTTCCACCAAGATGTCAGAGTGGTGCTGATTGTGTTATAATGAAAAAAAGGATATTTTTTTATTTTGTGGGAAGAAAAGGAAGATCTTGGAGTGAAGTTTGTGTGACATATATTTCGTTCAATTTCTAGCCAAGGTTTTTGTAATCTTGCTGCATAATCCATATATGTAAAAACTGTAATTGTGCGGCAAGGAAGTAATGCAAGAAATTTGGTGCCTCAAGGCCGCCAAGTTTTTTAGCATTTTGTAATGTTTTTAATGCAATTCTGGGTTTTTTGTTTTTCCAATAAAATTCACTAACAGATGTGTTGAGTGTTTTAAACCAGTTGTCAGAGGGTGTCACGGGGATCATTGTAAATAGATAAGTTATCTGGGGTAATATTTTCATCTTAATGGCTTCTATTCGTCCTAAAAGTGAGATTGGAAGGGGAGTCCAGCGTTGGAGATCTTCCTGTAGAGACAGGGTGAGGAGCTCAGTCACACGGGAGGAGCTCGGAGTAGAGCCGCTGCTCCTTCACGTCGAGAGGAACCAGCTGAGGCTCGGGCATCTGCTCAGGATGCCTCCTGGACGCCTCCCTAGGGAGGTGTTCTGGGCATGTCCCACCGGGAGGAGGCCCCGGGGAAGACCCAGGACACGCTGGAGGGACTATGTCTCTCTGGCCTGGGAACGCCTTGGGGTCCCACCGGAGGAGCTGGAGGACGTGTCTGGGGTGAGGGAAGTCTGGGAGTCCCTGCTTAGACTGCTGCCCCCGCGACCCGGCCCCGGATAAGCGGAAGAAAATGGATGGATGGATGGATGGAAATATAATTCTTTTAGCTAAGGACAGGCATGTGAGCAGGGGATTTTTATACTTGCCAGGAATAGAAAACTGTGTAGAATCCCCTAGAATACATAGTGCTGGAGATGATGGGATGTTGCAGTCCATGATCTCTGTGAGGGTGTCGGTGACAGTCGTCCAGGATGAATATACTGGTGGACAGTCCCATGTGGCGTGCATGTAGTTGCTGTGGTATCTTGATTACATTGTGGGCCGATTTCTGTTTCTATTAAGCCCATTTTCTGAAGTCTGCTTTGAGTGTAGTGATATCTATGGATAGTTTTGTATTGTGTAAGTTGTATATTGATATTTGTGGTCATAGAGAAGATGTTAGAGCATATTTCACTCCAAAAGTCAGGGTTGCAAGTGAAATTTAAGTCCCTTTCCCCATGTTGCATAAGGCAGTGTCAGAGTGTTCCCAGAGCTGCTTGAAATCAGTGATATATGATAATTTATTTGTTTCAGACATTTCTGTCTTCAGTCCACAAGCAAATCAAAGTACACAAAGTCTGAAAAAGGAAATAGGCAGAAGCCTGAGCTTATTACGCCTCCACCTTTTGTTCTAAACATAAGGAGCTGCGACATTGAACAGTGTTACACTATAAACAAAACAAACAGAAAAAAGCAAGAAACAAAAAGCATCATTCAGCATTCAGCATGTGAGGATATGATTTTCTTTTGAACAAACTTTTGAAACGGCTCAAAGTTCTACAGTCTTTAATATTCTCGTCTAGCTTGTTCCAAACATTTACTCCAGCCGTTTGAAATGCAGTTTTACGTTTGTTCTGACAGGTGTTTTTTTTAAATACATCATGGCCTCAAAGATTATAAGCACAATCTCCATTTTTAAACAGATCTTGAAAATGAGATGGTAGTAGTTTATTCTTAATTTTATACATAAATTGTGCTGTTCTAAAATCTACGAGGTCATTGAATTTCATTGTGTTTTTTTTGGATAAAGATTCATTTGTATGAGCCCGAAAAGAGGCTTTGTTCATAACTCACATCGCTCGTTTTTGGACAACTGTAATATGAATGATATTTTTGATACGTGTTTCACCTCCACACAGTAGGTCATGTGTTTCTCCTCCACACAGTAGGTCATGTGTTTCACCTCCACACAGTAGGGTCATGTGTTTCCCTCCACACAGTAGGTCATGTGTTTCTCCTCCACACAGTAGGTCATGTGTTTCACCTCCACACAGTAGGTCATGTGTTTCTCCTCCACACAGTAGGTCATGTGTTTCTCCTCCACACAGTAGGTCATGTGTTTCACCTCCACACAGTAGGTCATGTGTTTCCCTCCTCCACACACAGTAGGTCATGTGTTTCTCCTCCACACAGTAGGTCATGTGTTTCTCCTCCACACAGTAGGTCATGTGTTTCCCCTCCACACAGTAGGTCATGTGTTTCCCCTCCACACAGTAGGTCATGTGTTTCACCTCCACACAGTAGGTCATGTGTTTTCTCCTCCACACAGTAGGTCATGTGTTTCCCCTCCACACAGTAGGTCATGTGTTTCTCCTCCACACAGTAGGTCATGTGTTTCTCCTCCACACAGTAGGTCATGTGTTTCACCTCCACACAGTAGGTCATGTGTTTCCCTCACTCCACACAGTAGGTCATGTGTTTCCCCACACCTCCACACAGTAGGTCATGTGTTTCCCCTCCACACAGTAGGTCATGTGTTTCTCCTCCACACAGTAGGTCATGTGTTTCTCCTCCACACAGTAGGTCATGTGTTTCACCTCCACACAGTAGGTCATGTGTTTCCCCTCACCTCCACACAGTAGGTCATGTGTTTCCCCTCCACACAGTAGGTCATGTGTTTCACCTCCACACAGTAGGTCATGTGTTTCTCCTCCACACAGTAGGTCATGTGTTTCCCCTCACCTCCACCACACAGTAGGTCATGTGTTTCACCTCCACACAGTAGGCCATGTGTTTCACCTCCACACAGTAGGTCATGTGTTTCTCCTCCACACAGTAGGTCATGTGTTTCACCTCCACACAGTAGGTCATGTGTTTCCCCTCACCTCCACACAGTAGGTCATGTGTTTTCCCTCACCTCCACACAGTAGGTCATATGTTTCACCTCCACACAGTAGGTCATGTGTTTCACCTCCACACAGTAGGTCATGTGTTTCTCCTCCACACAGTAGGTCATGTGTTTCCCCTCCACACAGTAGGTCATGTGTTTCTCCTCCACACAGTAGGTCATGTGTTTCTCCTCCACACAGTAGGTCATGTGTTTCACCTCCACACAGTAGGTCATGTGTTTCCCCTCACCTCCACACAGTAGGTCATGTGTTTCCCCACCTCCACACAGTAGGTCATGTGTTTCCCCTCCACACAGTAGGTCATGTGTTTCTCCTCCACACAGTAGGTCATGTGTTTCTCCCCACACAGTAGGTCATGTGTTTCACCTCCACACAGTAGGTCATGGTTCCCCTCCACACAGTAGGTCATGTGTTTCCCCTCCACACAGTAGGTCATGTGTTTCAACCTCCACACAGTAGGTCATGTGTTTCTCCTCCACACAGTAGGTCATGTGTTTCCCCTCACCTCCACACAGTAGGTCATGTGTTTCACCTCCCACACAGTAGGCCATGTGTTTCACCTCCACACAGTAGGTCATGTGTTTCTCCTCCACACAGTAGGTCATGTGTTTCACCTCCACACAGTAGGTCATGTGTTTCCCCTACCTCCACACAGTAGGTCATGTGTTTCCCCTCACCTCCACACAGTAGGTCATATGTTTCACCTCCACACAGTAGGTCATGTGTTTCACTCCACCACAGTAGGTCATGTGTTTCTCCTCCGCACAGTAGGTCATGTGTTTCACCTCCACACAGTAGGTCATGTGTTTCACCTCCACACAGTAGGTCATGTGTTTCCCCTCCACACAGTAGGTCATGTGTTTCTCCTCCACACAGTAGGTCATGTGTTTCACCTCCACACAGTAGGTCATGTGTTTCTCCTCCACACAGTAGATCATGTGTTTTCCTCCACACAGTAGGTCATGTGTTTCTCCTCCACACAGTAGGTCATGTGTTTCACCCTCCACACAGTAGGTCATGTGTTTCACCTCCACACAGTAGGTCATGTGTTTCTCCTCCACACAGTAGGTCATGTGTTTCTCCTCACACAGTAGGTCATGTGTTTCACCTCCACACAGTAGGTCATGTGTTCTCCTCCACACAGTAGGTCATGTGTGTTTCTCCTCCACACAGTAGGTCATGTGTTTCCTCACACCTCCACACAGTAGGTCATGTGTTTCTCCTCCACACAGTAGGTCATGTGTTTCACCTCCACACAGTAGGTCATGTGTTTCTCCTCCACACAGTAGGTCATGTGTTTCTCCTCCACACAGTAGGTCATGTCGGGAAGTATCAATGAACTGTACAAAATAAATAATGTTTTTTCGTTCAGACATTCTTTTACTTTAGATATAATTGCTAAGGATTTGCATAATTTTGTCTTTATAAATTGTATGTGGCTTTTCCAACTTAGGTTATTTTGGATAATTATTCCTAGAATTTAATTTGATTTTATTGCTCTATTACTGTATTATGAACAATAAGATTCCTGTTCACATTTATTCGGCGATTTGTAAATACTATGATTTTTGTTTTCTTTAGATTTAGAGAGTTAATTTGTTGGAATCAAACCAGCTTTTCAGCAATTTTAGTTCTTTTTCCAGCTCTTCCATTACTGTTTCAAAAATCATTTCCACAATGTATTATATTTGTGTCGTCTGCAAATAATATAAAATGTAAAGCTTTTGAAACCAAACAAATATCATTAATATAAAGTATAAAGAGCAAAGGACTCAACACTGACCCCTGGGGGAGGCCACAGGTCACTGTTTTGAAGCTCTGAATCCATTTATATGAAACATACTGTGATCTATTTTCTATATAACTTTTGATCCATGAGAAAGCCACACCCCTAATACCATCTGTACAGTTTTCTGAGTAACAGATCATGATTGACTGTATCAAAAGCTTTAGTAAATCTAGAAACACTCCAGTGGCGTATTGTTTATTATCTATTGCATTCGATATGTTTTCGACTAGATCTATTAATGCCAGGGTAGTGGTTCTATTTGGTCTAAAGCCATATTGCTGTTCACAGAGAATTGTATGTTTTTCGAGGTAACTGTATAATCTTTTATGGAATAATTTCTCCAGAATATTTGCAAAATGAACCAATAAAGAAATAGGCCTATATAGTTTGTAAGGTCATGTTGATCACCGGACTTGTAAATAGGGAGAACCTTTGCCCTCTTCATTCCTTCTGGGACTAAACCCGACTGCAGAGATAAATTAAAAATATAGGTGACTGGTTTAACTATATATTCAGTGGTTTCTTTCAACACACACATGTCCAGTCCAGTCTGTGAGTTTTTTGTTCTTACTTTGTTTAACAATTGCACATATTTCACTTTCATCTGTTCCTTGTAAGAATATAGTTTTATCCTGCTTTATTCTACTGATTATATCATGCTCTTGGTTGGATTCCGGAATATTTTTTGCTATAGATTCTATAGATCTATAGAGTCTATAGATCTTAGAGATTATTTTCTTTGTGTTGGTGATATTAATGATTTCTTCAACAAATGTAGGGGTTGTAATGTGTTAACATCTAAACTTTACTTTTTCTTTGATTAGGTGTTTGATTGGTGGTATTGTAGAAATTGCTCTTTCCCAATCTTGTACTTCTCCTGTAATTCATTGAAAGTTATAAATCTATGTCTTCGAACAGGTGTTGTAGTTGAGTTATTCCCTTTTGTTGCCACTGAGAGTTATGAATCAGGTTGTTATGAATCAAAAATTCAGGATTTGGCCATAATGGTGGTATATATTTGCAAAGGTTATGTCCAGACTTGGTGTTTCTGAGGGTTTTCCACCAAGATGTCAGAGTGGTGCTGATTGTGTTATAATGAAAAAAGGATATTTTTTTTTTTATTTTGTGGGGAAGAAAAGGAAGATCTTGGAGTGAAGTTGTGTGACATATATTTCGTTCAATTTCTAGCCAAGGTTTTTTGTAATCTTGCTGCATAATCCATATATGTAAAAACTGTAATTGTGCGGCAAGGAAGTAATGCAAGAAATTTGGTGCCTCAAGGCCGCCAAGTTTTTTAGCATTTTGTAATGTTTTTAATGCAATTCTGGGTTTTTTGTTTTTTCCAATAAAATTCACTAACAGATGTGTTTGAGTGTTTTAAACCAGTTGTCAGAGGGTGTCACGGGGATCATTGTAAATAGATAAGTTATCTGGGGTAATATTTTCATCTTAATGGCTTCTATTCGTCCTAAAAGTGAGATTGGAAGGGGAGTCCAGCGTTGGAGATCTTCCTGTATCTTTTTTAACAATGGTAATTAAGGGTGATCAGATCTGACATCCTGGCAGAAATATTGATACCAAGGTATTTTATATTGCCTATATGTAGAGCTGGATAATGATCCAGAGAGGTAGATTGCCAAGAGTCTTTGGTAAGTGGGAGAAACTATTGACTTGGACCAATTATAGTGTAGTTTGATATTTTCTTGTAACTATTAATCATTCTAAATCAGTGGTTCTTAACCTGGGTTCGATCGAACCCCTAGGGGTTCGGTGAGTCAGTCTCAGGGGTTCGGCGGAGCACCTGACTCTATGATTCGCGAACTGCGAGCGTCTCCAGATGCCGGCCGTGTCCTAATTCAACAAATGCACCATTCAATGTGTCTATCAAAATACCCGCCCGACTTAAATGCACCGTTCGAACGGCGTATTTAAGGGCACTTTGGTGAATTGAGACACGGCATGAGACACGGCATGAGACACAGCCAGAGTGATGCCCCGGCATTGACTGGGAGGATCCCGGGCGACAACTGCGCTCTGATTGGTCGTCTTCGAGGGCGACGTAAGCACGTTACCGTATTGACAGTAACATATTTAAAGAGCCCGATGCCTCTGCTTTGAGATGCTGTTTGAATTTACATGAAGTACAATCGGTGGCAGAGTTACGGTGATGGAAAGTCCGGAACCGAGAATCTATCGGCAGTGATAGCATCCGATGCTAAAGAGTTATTATTTTAATCCATACTAACTATGTGTAACAGGGATTAAATGGTATTCTGTTCCACTTGTCATCACTGTAATTTGGCTCAGGTAATTTAATGGAGAAGCTCCCTCTGCTGGTGACCGGTAGCTATAAGTGCCCCTGGCATCGCGAGCACATTGCCAGTTTACGAGAGTTGGGCACGAGAGTGCTGCTCTCCGGTGTGAGCTGTGAGTTCTGACCAGTGTTTTTGATGGTTATACAGATTAAATGCAAAGAACCACTCTGTGTGCTGGCCATTATTAAAACACAATGCAGACAAAGACAAACTATACAACAATCAAGAGCAGACGGGTCGTTCCTGCAACCAAGCTGGACTGTAGCACGGCCAAGTTCAGCGTGGTTACATATGTAAAAAAGCAAAAAAAGAAAGTGGTCAGATGAATATGTACTACATGGATTCACATATATAATGGATCGTGATGGGAGTCAGCGTCTTGTCTGTATGATTTGAAATGCCAAATCATGCAGACAATTCTAGTCTAGTACCGGCAAAACTAAAGGAACACTTCCTTAACCTGCATGGAGATGGGGAATACAAGGACACAACACTCGCTGAATTCAAGGTGAAGAGAGCCAAATTTTGATGAAAATGCTACTCTGTGAAAAGGTAAATATGTAATTTATTGTGAGTTCATGCACTGTATTGGTTTTGTTCTTTGAACACAGTGATGTTAATGCACGGTTCATTTTGTGATCAGTAAAACATACTTATGTCTTGAATTAGAAAAAAATCATTTTATTTTTCAATAAAGAGGGGTTCGGTGAAGGTGCATATGAAACCGGTGGGGTTCGGTACCTCCAAAAAGGTTAAGAACCACTGTTCTAAATGTTTCTTGTAGTGAATCTGAGGGATGTTGGAGATGTAGAAGAAGGTCGTCAGCATAGAGGCTTAGTTTATGTTGTTTATTATTGATGGCAATACCATATATATTGGTATTTGTCTTATTGATACAGCTAGTGGCTCGATGAAGATGGCAAAGAGTGAGGGAGAGAGTGGGCAATCCTGCCTGGTTCCTGATGGAGATTGAAACTTGGGGAGGTGATTCCGTGGTGATTATTGATGCCATTGGTGAACTGTATAATGTCTGTATCCACTGGATGAATGACTCTCCGAAACCAAACCTGTGTAATGTGGCAATTAGGAATTTCCAGTTTACCTTGTAAAAGCTTTTTCAGCGTCTAATGAGACAATAGGATAGCTTTTTTTGTTTTTTGTTGTGCATAATTTATGAGGTTAAAAAAGTCTCCGCATGTTGTCAGAGGCATATCGGTTTTTAATAAATCATGTCTGATCAGGATGTCTTATTGTTGGGGACAATTTTTTCCAGTCTTGAAGCCAGAGTTTTGGTGATGATTTTTAAGTCTGTATTCATTAATGACACACAGCGGCCGATAAACCTTGCTGGCTGGGTTTGGGTCCTTATTAGGTTTTAATATTACCGTAATTGTTCATGTGTGTTGGAATCTTGCGTTTAGTTTGGATTTCGCTGACTACTTTGTAAAATAAGGGTGACAAGATTTCCCAAAAGTGTTTGTAGAATTCTACCGGTAGCCGTCAGGTCCTGGTGCTTGTTATTCTGCATATTGTTGAGAGCAGTATTTATTTCTTTTGCAGTAAGGCGTGTGTTTTTAAGTGGTCTCTTTGTTCGTCGGTTAGCGTAGGTAAATTAAGGTTATTTAGGAACTGTTCGGTTTCTAGTTGATTTGGTTCTAAATCAGATTTATGAAGATGTTCATAATAATTTTGAAAGGCTCTATTTATTTCTTGAGGGTTTTGAGTAATGTTTCCATCTGAGTTTATGATCGCTGGTATGAATCCCTTTCTTTTTTGTGTTGTAATAAGTTTGCTAATACTTTGCTTGATTTGCTGGTGTAATCAGAATCAGAATCAGAATCAGAAGAAGTTTTATTGCCATTGTCGTGAGCAGAGCTCACAGACTAGGAACTTACTTCGGTGATAAAGTGCGACATACAACAACAACACACACACACAAAAAAAAAAAAAAAAAACACACTAAATAAATACAAATAAGGGCATGCAGGAGGTAGAAATAAATACAATAGTAGAAATAAATACAATAGTAGAAATATATACAATAGTAGAAATATATACAATAGTGGCATCAAAACAACAACAACAGTGCATCATGGGATATTTAGTGCCCAGTGTTATAAAGTGTCCAGTTTAGTGCAGGTTTATGAAGTGTTCATGAGGGAAACAGCAGAGGGGAAGAAACTGTTCTTGTGACGAGAGGTTCTGGTCCTGATGGACCGTAGCCTCCTGCCAGAGGGAAGTGGCTCAAATAGTCCATGTCCAGGGTGAGAAGTGTCAGCTGCTATACGACCTGCTCGCCCCCCGAGTATGGAGGCGTACAGGTCCTGGAGAGATGGAGGCTGCAGCCAATCACCTTCTCAGCAGAGCACAATGCGCTGCAGTCTCTGCCTGTCCCTATGGCCCCAGAGAACCACACAGTGATGGAGGAGGTGATGGAGGAGGTGAGGATGGACTCAGTGATGGAGGAGGTGAGGATGGACTTAGTGATGGAGGAGGTGAGGATGGACTCAGTGATGGAGGAGGTGAGGATGGACTCAATGATGGCCGTGTAGAACTGCACCATCATCTGGACCGGCAGCTTGTCTTTCCTCAGCTGCCGCAGAAAGTACATTCTCTGCTGGGCTTTCTTGATGAGGGAGCTGATGGTCGGGCTCCCACTTGAGGTCCTGGGTGATGCAGGGGCCCAGGGAGCGGAAAGAGTCCACGGTGGTGATGGGGGAGTCGGTCAAGGCGAGGGGGGGCAGGGGGGGGGGTTGTGACTTTCCTGAAGTCCACAATCATCTCCACTGTCTTCTGGGCGTTGAGCTCCAGGTGTTTGCTGCTGCACCAGGACACCAGCCGATCCACCTCCCTCCTGTAGACAGACTCATCCCCGTCCGAGATGAGCCCGATGAGGGTGGTGTCATCCGCAAACTTGACCAGTTTGACGGAGTCGTGGCTGGAGGTGCAGCAGTTAGTGTACAGGGAGAAGAGCAGAGGAGAAAGTACACAGCCCTGTGGAGATCCTGTGCTGATTGTCCGAGTGTCCGAGACATTCTTTCCCAGCCGCACGCGCTGCCTCCTGTCCATCAGGAAGTCAGTGCTCCACCTGCAGGTGGAGTCAGGCACGTTGAGCTGAGCGAGCTTGTCCTGGAGCAGAGCAGGGAGGATGGTGTTGAATGCAGAGCTGAAGTCCACGAACAGGATCCTGGCGTAGGTTCCCGGGGAGTCCAGATGCTGGAGGATGAGTGAAGGGCCAGGTTAATGGCGTCGTCCACAGACCGATTGGCTCTGTAGGCGAACTGCAGAGGGTCCAGGAGGGGGGAGGTGAGGGACTTGAGGTGGTGCAGGACCAGGCGCTCAAATGACTTCATGACTACAGACGTCAGCGCCACAGGTCTGTAGTCATTAAGTCCAGTGATCCTGGGCTTCTTGGGGACGGGGACAATGGTGGACAGCTTGAAGCAGGTTGGGACGTGACATGACTCCAGGGAGGTGTTAAAGATGTCTGTGAAGACAGGAGCCAGCTCCTCAGCACAGTGTCTAAGGGTGGAAGGAGAGAGACACCGTCCGGGCCCGGGGCTTTGCGGGGGTTTTGCTTCTTGAAAAGCTTAGTCACGTCCCGCTCCGAAACTGTGAAGGCAGTGGGGGCGGAGGAGGGGTCCGAGGTGGGTTCGGCTGTGATGTCCATGGTGGTGGTGAGGGAGGAGGGGTGTGTGGGACATCAAACCTTGCATAAAAGCCGTTTAGCTGTTCTGCAAGTTGTTTGTTGTCCGCAGCGGGAGGGGCTTTGGGCTTGTAGTTGGTGATTTGCCTAAGCCCTCTCCAGACAGAAGGAGAGTCGTTGGTGGAGAAATGCTGCCTCAGACGTGTTTTGTACTTTGCTTTAGCCTTTTCCACCTCTTTGCTAAAAGCATACTTACAACACCTGTAGCCCTCACGATCTTCTGCTCTGTACGCCCTCTCCTTTTCCCTCCTTAAATGCCTCAGTCTGGGAGTGAACCAGGGTTTGTCATTGTTAAAAGTCACCCTGGTACGTGATGGAATGATACTGTCCTCACAGAACTGTATGTATGACGTCACAGTGTCTGTGTCCTCATCCAAACTGTCTGTGGCCCTGAACACGTCCCAGTCTGTAAAGTCCAAACAGGAGCGAAGCTCCTCCACAGCCTCACTGGTCCACTTCTTAGAAGTCTTCGCAGCAGGTTTGGAGAGCTTCAGCCGTTGTTTGTAGCAGGGATGAGGTGAATCATGTCGTGGTCAGAGAATCCCAGAGCAGCACGAGGCTCGGCTCTGTAAGCTCCACTGACCGTTGTGTAACAATGATCCAGCGTCTTCTGCTCTCTCGTCGGGCATTTAACAAACTGTTTGTACTTGGGCAGTTCCTGGCTCAGATTTGCTTTATTAAAATCCCCCAGGATGATGAGTAAAGAGTCCGGGAAGGTTCGCTCCATGTTCAGAATCTGGTCCGCGAGCGCGCGCTGGGCCTCGTGTCGGTGGGATGTAAACAACGGCCAGAATGAATGAAGCGAACTCACGTGGAGAATAGAAAGGTTTACAGTTAATGAAGAGATATTACACGTCGGGAGAGCAGTGTTGGGAGATCACAGTCACATCCACCAGGCGTTGTTGATGTAGAAACAGACACCTCCACCTTTCGTCTTTCCCCCGGAGAGTCCCCGTTGTCTGTCCATGTGGAGGAGCTGAATCCCTCCAGGTGAAGCGCACAGTCCGGGATACGCTCGTTGAGCCACGTCTCCGTGAAGCACAAGACGCAAGAGGAAGAAAAGTCCCTGTTTCTCCTCATCAGCAGCGCCAGTTTGTCTGTTTTATTGCAGAGTGAGCGAACGTTGGAGAGGAAAATCCCAGGTAAGGGCGTGCGGGCGCCGCGTCTCCGGAGGCGCACCAGGGCCCCTGCTCGCTTCCCTCTCTTTCGGCATCTCACTCTTTTGGCTAAAAAAATGAACCAAGTCTACTGCCGGCACTAAAAAAAAACTGGCAGTAGGTCAGCAGGAGTTGTTGTCCTGATGTTTAGGAGCTCTCACGAGTGTAAGAGCACGCAGACACAGGATTAACACACAAAAACCAAAAACACACCGCGCACGAAATCACCAGGGCGACCGTACGTGGCGCCATCTTGGTATGAAAAAGGTAAGGTTTCATTGGTAATGAAAGTTGTCATATTTAAGTTGTTGAATTGTGAACTGTGTTTTTCGTAGCAAAATGTCGTTCAGTTCGTTTTTTGCCTCAAATTTTCTTTGCTAATATGGTCATTTGGAACATTATTGTATTCTTCTGTCAGTTTATTAATTTTTTTCTTCAAGCCTGTTTTCCAATTCTATGCTCTGTTTTTTTTTCTGAATGTAGAGTATGATATCATTTTTCCTCTAATCACAGCTTTACCAGTTTCCCATAGTATTGATGGGGATGTTTCTGGAGAGTCGTTTACCTCAACAAAGGATGCCCACTCTCTCTTTATTAATGATGTGAATTCTGTATCTTCCAGAAGGGATGTATTGAATCACCATCTTGTGAAATGTTTTTTTAATGTCTGGATTTGAACTGTCATTGATACCGGAGCATGATCACTAATTATTATTGGGTGAATCTTATTTTCAGTTACGTGTTGTGTGAGTGAATTACTGATAAGAAAATAATCTATTCTTGATGAGGATTGGTGGGTAGGTGAGAAATATGTATATTGTTTAACTGTAGGTTTACTAACTCTCCAATTATCCACTAATCCATAATCTTCCATATACTGTTTTATGATTTCTGTTGAGTGCCAGTTGCACAAAGATCCAGGTTGGCTTGATCGGTCTAATTGAGGATTTAATACTGTATTGAAGTCTCCAGCTAATATAATATTTGACGAGCTAATTAGTAATGAAAAAAATGTATGAAAGAAATCTGGGTTGTCAATATTTGGTCCATAAATGGTGCCAGCGTGTATGTGAGATTGTTAATTGTTAGATTAATAATGATAGATCTTCCCTCAGGGTCTACGATTGTTGAATTATGCTTAAATATTACATTTTTATGTATTAATATTGCCACACCACGTTGTTTACTATTGTACGGTGAAAAGAATAATGTATTGTATAGTTTATTTTTTAAATAGTGTTGTTCTGTGTTTGCCAGGTGTATTTCTTGAAAAAAGCATATATCTGTTTTTAACTTAGCAAGATGGTTAATTATTGTTGTTCTCTTTTGTACAGTACGCATGCCTCGTACATTCCAGGTTGTGAAGTTGAGTGTGTTCATAATTGGTTATGGGGGTGTCTTTTATTTTCAATGGTATGTGAGTATTGCTCAGTTTAAGATTTAGGAGTGCTAGGAAAAGTTTGGGGAGGGAATTGTTTTTGTCAATGCACAGTACCAGGGGAACACCAGTGACACAGATCAAACATACATTTACAGACATAATTACATAAATAGCTTTCGGGCTCCAGATGGAGCGGTCTTTCCATGTCGTGCACATATGGGTGTGGTTTAGTGTTTTGGATTAGAGGATCAGATTCATGTGGCCCATGTGGGCTATGCACTGTGCAGCATTAGTATGGGGTGTGAGTACTCAAAACAGCCATGGAGTTACATCGTGTTTTCTGAACAGTTGTCCATCAATGTATAACTTGTCCATAACCAGTGTAGCTCATTTATTGTTTTTCCTGTGTTCTTTAAGAATAGGATACAGTATTTTCCGTCTTTCATTTATTTCAGGGGGGAATTGGTCGTTCATTCCAAACGTGGTGCCCTTCAGTCCCTTTCCCTTTATCAACTCTTTATGTTTAAAATGTTCAAAGCGAGCTACAATGGGTCTTGGTTTGTTTTCCAAGTACTTTCCAAAGCGGTGAACTTGATGAAAAGTAATTTTTTGCGCAGCATCAGACGGGATTTTAAGGTGCGCAGATATAAAGTCTGCGATGACAGTTTCAGTGTCTTCTTTTATCTTTTCCGGGATGCCTGTGAAGATCAGGTTGTGGCGCATAGATCTAGTTTGTATATCTAAGATTGTTTCCTTCATGCGTTTATTTTCTTTAAGTACCATGTCCATTTGTTCATTTAGTGTAGCGACCGACTGCTTTAGCCCGTGATTTTCCTCCTTCATCTGTTGGAGATCATCAGTGTCCGTTGAAGAGTCGGTCTTTTTCCGTTTGTGTGGATTTGAAGCATCAGATGCTAATGCCGTGGGTGAATCCATGGTGAGTACTAGCCTGTTGAAATGTTTGTCAATGTAAGATTCCAACTTCCGAATGTCCGTATCCAAAAGTAGGTTGGTGTTTTCCGGGTTGTGATTGTCTTCTGATCTGAGCATAGGGGGTTGTGAGGTAGTGCAAGATTCGGTCGATATAAAGCTTTTTACGTTGTTGGTTTATCTGTTTATATTAGGTGTAGGGTGCCGCCATGTTTGATCTTGCCTCTGTGCTCCGACTCTCGCGAGACTCACGCCATCAGTCCCAGCCGAGACTCCTCCTCAGTCCCAGCCGTTCCACCTCAGTCCCAGCCGTTCCACCTCAGTCCCAGCCGTTCCACCTCAGTCCCAGCCGTTCCACCTCAGTCCCAGCCGTTCCAATGGAAATTGGAAATTGTAAATTGTAAAATAATAGGGGATCAAATAAAGAAAATGTCGTAATGTGTAGGTGAGACGGACCAAAGGATGCAGGACTCGGGGCAAGTTTACAGTGTTTATTGACAGACGTGACACAAAACGAGCAAATGACGGTAGAACACACGAGGAGCTGGGTGCAGGTCGGGGTCCAGGGCAGACACAGAGGTGCAGAGAACAAACGAGGCAGGAACAAAACCGGTACTGAGAAACAGGGTCGGAGGCGGGAGTCCAGAGCGGTGCAGGGAGGCAGGGTCAGAGGCAGGGTCAGAGGCGAGGGTGCTGAGCTGGTTCCAGGAGCAGGGTCGGAGTCGGGAAACAGGGTCGAAGGCGGGAGTCCAGAAAGGTACAGGAACAGGGAGCACAACAGGTACAACAACAGAAGATCTGGACCCCGAGTGTAGGGTCCTGGCTCCTCTTATTCACTGCAGGTGGTGTTGATTGCACTGATGGAGTCCAGGTGGACGTAGGAGGAGCCAGGACTCCTCCCAGCTCCAGGCTCAGACACGTGAGGGAGGGGCAGGGCACACACACAGGAGGCAGGAACAGAACAGGGATCATGACAGAAAATGACTGGTGATCATCCAAAAGCACAGAAAACCCTAGAATTAAAAATAGAACATCATCTTGTTACTAATCCAGTAGAAGTGGCACAAACCTTTAATCGATATTTCACTGACTCTGTGGCTACCATCTCCAAGTGTTTTCATCTGTGATTTTAAATACGTACTCTGTGAATTCACGTGCTCTTACTTTAATGAATTTGTATCTGAACATGATGAACTGCGGCTATTAACTCAATAAGACCATCTACAGCTAAAGATATCTTTGGTGTGGACTCTGTGATGCTTAAAGACCTTCGTATGTCACTCATGCAACCAGCTGCAAAGATAATGAACTTGTCTATATCACAAGGAGAGTTTCCAGGCGTGTGGACGTCTGCTGTTGTTGTCCCTATATTTAAAAAAGTGATCCCTACTCACTCAATTATAGACCAACCACTCTACAGAAACAGCCACCTGTTTTTTCAGGATCTCCGTCAGTTGTTGGACAAGGGTGGTGTTGTAGCGTCTTCATGGATCTGAGAAAAGCATTTGACACAGTTAATCAGAACATCCTGTTTGTCACGAATGTGGTGCAAAGGACTCAATTGCGGCACAAAAGGAGTGTCCAAAACCAGGTTTATTACAAAAACAGAAAAATTGCTTGATCCACAATGAACAAAAAGTAACTAACACGAGCAGAAGACAAGGATCCAGCAACTAAACAGGGACTAAACAGAATATAAAGGCTGCCCCCCTGATTTCAACAAGGAACAACAACAAGGAACAGGTGCGGAGCCAAACAGGGAGGAGCAACTAAAACAGGGAGGAACCGGGCTGGATCCGGAGCAGGAACAGGGACCAGGACCCACCGGTGGGGCAGACCAAAAGGGACGGGACCAGAGCCCCCGGTGGGGCAGCCGGGCAGGACCATCACACTGTTAAACAAGTTACAACATTTCAACTTTTCCGTTAACACAATAAAATGGATTCAGGCATTTTTAACTGGCCGCACTCAGCACGTTAGAATCCAATCACATCAATCCTCCGCCCTCAGTATTTCCACCGGTGTACCACAAGCATCAATACTAGGTCCATTATTATTTTCTCTCTATATAAATGACCTTCCAACTGCTTGTTCTGATATTTCAGTTCAGATGTTGCTGATGATACTGTGCTTTATGTTCATGGTAACAACATCACACATGTCGCCGATAAACTCACACGAGCCGTGGCCCATATCACTGATCGTTACTTCATGTTTACAGTTAAACACGTCCAAAACTGTGGTTCTTCACTAAGTCTCCTGTAAATCTACTGTTGATCCTGATGTTTGTGTCAGGCGAACGTCTTCAGGTGGTGAGAGAAAACTAATATCTTGGTGTTATTCTCGATCCAAAACTTTCATTCAAGTCCCATTTCAAAACCATCAGTAAAATATCAGCAACTTTAGACACATCAGATCAAATGTCCATCAGAGCCACTAAAATGTTTATGTTTTCCATGATTCTATCCCATATCACATACTGTCTGTCTGGTGTCACACTATGACCACAGCCCTCAAACCTGTTCACACTCTGTACAAACCTGTTCACACTGTGTACAAACCTGTTCACACTGTGTACAAACCTGTTCACACTGTGTACAAACCTGTTCACACTCTGTACAAACCTGTTCACACTGTGTACAAACCTGTTCACACTGTGTACAAACCTGTTCACACTGTGTACAAACCTGTTCACACTCTGTACAAACCTGTTCACACTGTGTACAAACCTGTTCACACTGTGTACAAACCTGTTCACACTGTGTACAAACCTGTTCACACTCTGTACAAACCCGTTCACACTCTGTAAAAACCTGTTCACACTGTGTACAAACCCGTTCACATTCTCTACAAACCCGTTCACACTCTGTACAAACCTGTTCACACTCTCTACAAACCTGTTCACACTCTCTACAAACCTGTTCACACTCTGTACAAACCTGTTCACACTCTGTACAAACCTGTTCACACTCTGTACAAACCTGTTCACACTCTCTACAAACCTGTTCACACTCTGTACAAACCTGTTCACACTGTGTACAAACCTATTCACACTGTGTACAAACCTGTTCACACTCTGTACAAACCTGTTCACACTTTGTACAAACCTGTTCACACTGTGTACAAACCTGTTCACACTCCGTACAAACCTGTTCACACTCCGTACAAACCTGTTCACACTCTGTACAAACCTCTTCACACTCTGTAGAAACCTGTTCACACTCTGTACAAACCTGTTCACACTGTGTACAAACCTATTCACACTCCGTACAAACCTGTTCACACTCCGTACAAACCTGTTCACACTCCGTACAAACCTGTTCACACTGTGTACAAACCTGTTCACACTGTGTACAAACCCGTTCACATTCTCTACAAACCTGTTCACACTCTGTACAAACCTGTTCACACTCTCTACAAACCTGTTCACACTCTCTACAAACCTGTTCACACTCTGTACAAACCTGTTCACACTCTGTACAAACCTGTTCACACTCTCTACAAACCTGTTCACACTCTGTACAAACCTGTTCACACTGTGTACAAACCTATTCACACTGTGTACAAACCTGTTCACACTCTGTACAAACCTGTTCACACTTTGTACAAACCTGTTCACACTGTGTACAAACCTGTTCACACTCCGTACAAACCTGTTCACACTGTGTACAAACCTGTTCACAATCTGTACAAACCTGTTCAGACTGTGTACAAACCTATTCACACTCCGTACAAACCTGTTCACACTCCGTACAAACCTGTTCACACTCCGTACAAACCTGTTCACACTGTGTACAAACCTGTTCACACTCTGTACAAACCTATTCACACTGTGTACAAACCTGTTCACACTCTGTACAAACCTGTTCACACTGTGTACAGACCTGTTCACACTGTGTACAGACCTGTTCACACTCTGTACAAACCTGTTCACACTGTGTACACAACCTGTTCACACACTCTGTACAAAACCTGTTCACACTCTCTACAAACCTGTTCACACTCTCTGTACAAACCTGTTCACACTGTGTACAAACCTGTTCACACTGTGTACAAACCTGTTCACACTCTGTACAAACCTGTTCACACAACTCTGTACAAACCTGTTCACACTGTGTACAAACCTGTTCACACTCCGTACAAACCTGTTCACACTCCGTACAAACCTGTTCACACTCTGTACAAACCTGTTCACACTCTGTACAAACCTGTTCACACTCTGTACAAACCTGTTCACACTGTGTACAAACCTGTTCACACTCCGTACAAACCTGTTTCACACTCCGTACAAACCTGTTTCACACTCCGTACAAACCTGTTCACACTCCTGTACAAACCTGTTCACACTGTGTACAAACCTGTTCACACTCTCGTACAAACCTGTTCACACTCTGTACAAACCTGTTCACACTCTCTGTACAAACCTGTTCACACTGTTCACACTACAAACCTGTTCACACTCTGTACAAACCTGTTCACACTCTGTACAAACCTGTTCACACTCTGTACAAACCTGTTCACACTCTGTACAAACCTGTTCACACTGTGTACACCCTATTCACACTCTGTACAAACCTGTTCACACTCTGTACAAACCTGTTCACACTCTGTACAAACCTGTTCACACTGTGTACAAACCTATTCACACTCTGTTACAAACTGTTCACACTGGTGTACAAACCTATTCACACTGTGTACAAACCTGTTCACACTCTGTACAAAACCTGTTCACACTCTGTACAAACCTGTTCAGACTGTGTACAAACCTATTCACACTCCGTACAAACCTGTTCACACTCCGTACAAACCTGTTCACACTCCGTACAAACCTGTTCACACTGTGTACAAACCTGTTCACACTCTGTACAAACCTATTCACACTGTGTACAAACCTGTTCACACTCTGTACAAACCTGTTCACACTGTGTACAGACCTGTTCACACTGTGTACAGACCTGTTCACACTCTGTACAAACCTGTTCACACTGTGTACAAACCTGTTCACACTCTGTACAAACCTGTTCACACTCCGTACAAACCTGTTCACACTCTGTACAAACCCGTTCACACTCTGTACAAACCTGTTCACACTCTATACAAACCTGTTCACACTGTGTACAAACCTGTTCACACTCTGTACAAACCTGTTCACACTGTGTACAGACCTGTTCACACTGTGTACAGACCTGTTCACACTCTGTACAAACCTGTTCACACTCTGTACAAACCTGTTCACACTCTGTACAAACCTGTTCACACTCTGTACAAACCTGTTCACACTCTGTACAAACCTGTTCACACTGTGTACAAACCTGTTCACACTCTGTACAAACCTGTTCACACTCCGTACAAACCTGTTCACACTCTGTATAAAAACCCCGTTCACACTCTGTACAAACCTGTTCACACTCTATACAAACCTGTTCACACTGTGTACAAACCTGTTCACACTCCGTACAAACCCGTTCACACTCTGTACAAACCTGTTCACAGTCTTGTACAAACCTGTTCACACTCTGTACAAACCTGTTCACACTCTGTACAAACCTGTTCACACTCTATACAAACCTGTTCACACTGTGTACAAACCTGTTCACACTCCGTACAAACCTGTTCACACTCTGTACAAACCCGTTCACACTCTGTACAAACCTGTTCACACTTTGTACAAACCTGTTCACACTGTGTACAAACCTGTTCACACTCCGTACAAACCTGTTCACACTCTGTACAAACCCGTTCACACTCTGTACAAACCTGTTCACACTTTGTACAAACCTGTTCACACTGTGTACAAACCTGTTCACACTGTGTACAAACCTGTTCACACTCCGTACAAACCTGTTCACACTCTGTACAAACCCGTTCACACTCTGTACAAACCCGTTCACACTCTGTACAAACCTGTTCACACTCTGTACAAACCTGTTCACACTCTGTACAAACCCGTTCACACTCTGTACAAACCTGTTCACACTCTGTACAAACCTGTTCACACTCCGTACAAACCTGTTCACACTCCGTACAAACCCGTTCACACTCTGTACAAACCCGTTCACACTCTGTACAAACCTGTTCACACTCTGTACAAACCTGTTCACACTCCGTACAAACCTGTTCACACTCCGTACAAACCTGTTCACACTGTGTACAAACCTGTTCACACTCTGTACAAACCTATTCACACTGTGTACAAACCTTTTCACACTCTGTACAAACCTGTTCACACTGTGTACAGACCTGTTCACACTGTGTACAGACCTGTTCACACTCTGTACAAACCTGTTCACACTGTGTACAAACCTGTTCACACTCTGTACAAACCTGTTCACACTCCGTACAAACCTGTTCACACTCTGTATAAACCCGTTCACACTCTGTACAAACCTGTTCACACTCTATACAAACCTGTTCACACTGTGTACAAACCTGTTCACACTCCGTACAAACCTGTTCACACTCTGTACAAACCTGTTCACAGTCTTGTACAAACCTGTTCACACTCTGTACAAACCTGTTCACACTCTGTACAAACCTGTTCACACTCTATACAAACCTGTTCACACTGTGTACAAACCTGTTCACACTCCGTACAAACCTGTTCACACTCTGTACAAACCCGTTCACACTCTGTACAAACCTGTTCACACTTTGTACAAACCTGTTCACACTGTGTACAAACCTGTTCACACTCCGTACAAAACCTGTTCACACTCTGTACAAACCCCGTTCACACTCTGTACAAACCTGTTCACACTTTGTACAAACCTGTCACACTGTGTACAAACCTGTTCACACTGTGTACAAACCTGTTCACACTCCGTACAAACCTGTTCACTCTGTACAAACCCGTTCACACTCTGTACAAACCCGTCACACTCTCTGTACAAACCTGTTCACACTCTGTACAAACCTGTTCACACTCTGTACAAACCCGTTCACACTCTGTACAAACCTGTTCACACTCTGTACAAACCTGTTCACACTCCGTACAAACCTGTTCACACTCCGTACAAACCCGTTCACACTCTGTACAAACCCGTTCACACTCTGTACAAACCTGTTCACACTCTGTACAAACCTGTTCACACTCCGTACAAACCTGTTCACACTCTGTACAAACCCGTTCACACTCTGTACAAACCCGTTCACACTCTGTACAAACCCGTTCACACTCTCTACAAACCTGTTCACACTCTTTACACGGCAGAACCAGAGGACAGAGACACTGGGACGTCTGAACACGGCAGAACCAGAGGACAGAGACACTGGGACGTCTGAACACAGAACCAGAGGACAGAGACTGTATCATCCTCGTCTGGAAAAGTCTGTTTGGGTCAAACTACCTTTTCTGTTGGAGCTGCTCAAAACTGGACCCACAACCATCAGAAGCTCCACACTTACACTTCATTTAAAGGACAGTTAAAACAACGGCTCATTGACAGTCAACAACATGAAGACATCCACCTCTCGCTGCCCCCTGCTGGACACTGGCCTTTTCACTCAGCTGTTGTCAGTCTTATTATTATTGTTCTGAAGTTATTGAGAGTGAATATCTGTATTGACTGGTTCTTGATGCGGGTGAATGTTTGTACTTGAGTTTGTCTGAAGTAACGTACTTTTTAGAATGATGAATTTTAAACTTTGTAATGTGATTTTCTTTTATGTAGAAGTGACACTTAACATCTGTCGAGGGACAACAGATGAAAAATAGTCGTCTGGCAAACTCTGGCATATTTACATGCAAATGTTAATTAATATGCACTGTCCCTGAAATAAATAAATAAATAAATATTTTATTTATATGACTGAAGACATGTGTATTTATTTATTTATTTTATTTATATGACTGAAGACATGTGTATTTATTTATTTTATTTATACGACTGAAGACATGTGTATTTATTTATTTATTTTATTTATACGACTGAAGACATGTGTATTTATTTATTTTATTTATACGACTGAAGACATGTGTATTTATTTATTTATTTTATTTCATTTATATGACTGAAGACGTGTATTTATTTATTTATTTTATTTTATTTCATTTATTTGACTGAAGACATGTGTATTTATTTATTTATTTTATTTTATTTCATTTATATGACTGTAGACATGTGTATTTATTTATTTCTTTGATATGATATGATCATTTTATTTTGTTTCAGACATTTCTGTTTTGAGTCCACGAAGCAAATCAAAGTACACAAAGTCTGAAAAAGGAAAAGGCAGAAGCCTGAGCTTATAACGCCTTTTGTACTAAACATAAAGAGCTGCTACATTGAACAGTGTTACACTATAAACAAAAAACAAGAAACAAAAAAAGCATCATTCAGCATTAAACATATGAGGTTATGATTTTCTTTTTGTACAAACTTTTAAAACAGCTTAAAATTCTACAGTCTTTAATATTATTGTCTAACCTGTTCCAAACATTTACTCCAGCAGTTGAAATGCAGAGCTGTTTTACATTTGTTTTTTATTTATTTGACTGAAGACATGTGTATTTATTTATTTATTTTATTTATATGACTGAAGACATGTGTATTTATTTATTTATTTTATTTATTTGACTGAAGACATGTGTATTTATTGATTTATTTTATTTATATGACTGAAGACATGTGTATTTATTGATTTATTTTATTTATATGACTGAAGACATGTGTATTTATTGATTTATTTATTTTATTTGACTGAAGACATGTGTATTTATTTATTTATTTATTTTATTTGACTGAAGACATGTGTATTTATTTATTTATTTATTTTATTTGACTGAAGACATGTGTATTTATTTATTTATTTATTTTATTTGACTGAAGACATGTGTATTTATTTATTTATTTTATTTATTTGACTGAAGACATGTGTATTTATTGATTTATTTCACTGATATGTGTGAGGACATTTATTGCTGATGTTTTATATAGTTGTGAGTCAGTTTGATGTAAATCCTGTGTAATATTGTGGTAATAACATGTCCAGTCTGGAGCTGTAAGTGTCAGTAGCACGTTGGAGACAGCAGAGGGAGCCAGAGCCTCATATGTGGAAAGACATATGTATTTATTTATTTTATTCATATCATATAAAACAGTGTTGTAAAGTAAAACGTACAATAAATGAATGAAAAGCAGCAGAAAGAAGAGTGATCTTATGTGATCTGCCCTTTTTCAGACAAAACTTTAACACTGATCGTTACTTTAAAACATTTAGTACATTTCAGTTTTATCACAAACATTCATCCACTGCAAACACATATCTGCACTTTTATGAACAACTACTTTTTTATTTCACTGAGCTGTTTTTTCTGTGTTAAATGTCATTATTGTTTTTGATTCTGTGATTTCTTTGTCAGGTTTTATAAATGAACTCCTTTCACAGCAGTGTTTCATTTCAAAAACGTGGCTCTGAAGCTTTTTCTTTTTTTTTTTTTTTTTTTTTTTTAGATTGTAGCGATTTGTTCTGTGAATGTTTAGGTGATACATTGCACTTTGTTTTATACTCTGAGGACACTTAATAATAATAATAATGCCTTACATTTGTAATGCGCTTTATCAAAGCCTCTCAAAGCGCTACACTCAAATATGGTACAATTGTACTTACATAATGTGAATAATGCAGTACTATTCACTTTATGCGACACAGTGACATATTGGTGGAGTATTTATATGTCAGAGGAGTTAAAGCTGATGGACTCCCACACCGTGTCCTGTGGATTTGGCCTCACCTCAGACTCAGTCCTGCAGGTGTAGAACCTCCACACCACAGGTTATTCACACAGACACTTTAATACCCCACAGAGGTAAATACCTCCTCTTTAATACCCCACAGAGGTAAATACCTCCTCTTTAATACCCCACAGAGGTAAATACCTCCTCTTTAATACCCCACAGAAGTACATACCTCCTCTTTAATACCCCACAGAGGTAAATACCCCCTCTTTAATACCCCACAGAGGTAAATACCTCCTCTTTAATACCCCACAGAGGTAAATACCTCCTCTTTAATACCCCACAGAGGTAAATACCTCCTCTTTAATACCCCACAGAGGTAAATACCTCCTCTTTAATACCCCACAGAAGTAAATACCTCCTCTTTAATACCCCACAGAGGTAAATACCTCCTCTTTAATACCCCACAGAGGTAAATACCCCTCTTCAGATTGAGTTTCTAACAGTACAGTGTGTGGCGGGAGCGGTGTAGTGAAGCTGGTGATTTGGTTCTTAATAATTTAATAAAAGGCAACGCCACCTCAGGAATTTCACCTGAGGAATATAAAGCCCAAGGCTCACAGGTAAGATCTACTTTAGAGAAGTCCAGAGACAATTCCTGTTCACAATGTTTATTGAAGGACATAGACAAATATTAAAATGCAATGCTTTATTATATAATACCTAAAAATTCGAATATAAAACCCCAATAAAACCCGCCCCGCACGCACACACACAAACGCACACGCACACACACGCACACACACGTTGGGGAGCTGAGGCCGTGCTGGGAAGAGGGAGGGGAGCAACTGAGGAGGAATCTAAATAACACAACAAAGAAAAACACCCACACAAATAGTGCACTGCAAATGAAAGATTACCACCACCAGAAGGACCACCACCAACACCAGACCGGACACTCAGCTCCTAAAAACAAAAACACACCATCAACAATCAATTAAACGGGGGAGTTCAATGACAATTTACATTAACACACAGGAATACAACAACAATAATACTGCTCTGATGGCACGAGTGTTCATATAGTCAAGTATTCAGTGTAAAGTGTTCTTATCATTCAACTCCCCAAAGAGCGGGGCAGACAGGTGAATCCACTGCGTGCGGATGCACGGGTTGAGGCAGAGGAGTCCTGGTGCGCACCCAGCGCGGCGCCGGCAGGCCACGTGCGCGCGCACAACGCGAGCGAGCAGCGGACAGTGTCAATGGGCAGCAAGCAAGGAGGACAAAACGGCAGCGTCACTTAAGCGCAACTTGCAGCTTATGTGAGGGAGAAGGCAGGGAAGTTGGCTACAATGCCGTCATTTGTTGCGAGTGGCGTATCTATCCACGTGCTGCTGTATTGGTTATCCGTGCTATACATGGAATATTAAATTAGCGAACAGATAACTGTTTCTATATAGAAGCCACTGGGGCGTTCTTACCTGCCATGGGGCGCAAGTATACACGGAAGTGCATGAATGGCAGTGGGCGGGTACCGGAAGCCAAAGGGAGAGGAGCAACGAGATGGGCAATTTTATGGCCAGACAGCTGGCGCGAACAGCCAATGAGAACCCGGGCCTCAAGTGACAGAGCCTATGGTCCGTAATGCCACAAGTGTAAAGGTGAGGACTGCAGACAGGAACAATAAGACACAGACACAGTGACTCTGTGGACGTCATTACACTTTATTTGTTTGAATTACGTGTACGATTTGTGCCAAAGTGTTTTACAGATTAGGAAACACATTAAAATCACACAAATCAAAACATAAATAATCAAAAATAATTATCATAAATTAGCATTAAAAACCTTTATAAAAACCTTTATAAAAACCTTTCAGTCGTATTCACAGATAAACAGAACCGTTTTGAGTCTGGATTTAAACATGTTAAAGTCGAGTCTGTCTCACATCTTCATGAAGAATGTTCCAGGTTTTAGCTGCACAAAACTGAAACTCTGATTCTCCAGGTTTAGTCCAGACTCTGGACCATCAGGAGTCGGTCCCTGAAGTCCTCAGAGTGTGAGATGTTCTTGTGGCTCTCACATGTGGGAGATGTTCTTTGGTTCATGGAGAGACTTGTTCACACTGAGCTGCTTTAAAGTCCCATGTGGAGAGGTCAGTGAGACGTTACAGTCGTCTAACCTCCTGGAGACAGATGCAGGATAAGTCTCTCTGAGTCTGGTTTGGACAGTTTACCTTTGATTTTTGACGTGTTTTTAGATGTAAAAAGCTGCAGATGTTCTTGATTTGATGTGACTGTTAAAGTTCAAGTCTGAGTCCATTATTACCTCTAGATTTCAGACTGATCTGAAGGTTTTAGAGAGAGAGACTGGAGGTGACTCTGACTCTTTCTCTATGTTTCTGTGGGTCTGTGACTTTCATCTTGTCTGAGTTTATCTGGAGAAAGTAGTTTTCATCCACACACTGATCTGATCAGTGTCAGAGTGAATCCACTGGTCCAGATTCACCTGCTGCAGTGACACATAGATCTGAGTCTCTGCAGAGGTGTGACACATTATTACTGTGTATTAACTGGCCTGTAGGGGGCAGCATGTAGAGACTGAACAACAGGGGTCCCAGGATTGACCCCTGGGGCACCCCACAGCTCAGGGACATTTTAAATGAGACACATTTTCCAATTTCAACAAAGAACTCCCTGTTTTCTAGATGGACTTGACCCAGTTTAGTGCAGTAGCTCAGATGCCCTCCCAGTCCTCTAGTCTCTGTAAGAGGATCATGATCCACAGAGTCAAAGACTCAGATCTAACAGGATCAACACTGAGACTTCATCAGTGTCAGGAGGATGTGTCGCCTTGATCAGAGCATCTCAGTCTGTGGTGGGTCTAAAACCGACTGAAAATATCAAAGTTGTTCGTTTGGAGAAAGTTGATAAGTTGTTGATAAACAACTTTTTCAAGGACTTTGCCTAAAAACGGCAGATTAGAGATTGGTCGATAATTGTTCAATATTGTGGCATCAAGACTGCTCTTCTTTAGGAGAGACTTGATAACTGCAGTTTTCAAAGCTCTTGGGAATGTTCCAGATTGAAGTGACATATTAACTTTACAAACGAGTGACACAAACTGAGCTCAGACTTTATAAATGTGACACATGGAGGCAGCAGGTAGATGAACTCAGACTGTGACCATCTCTTGAACAGTTTTGTCAGTTACAGGAGCAGAGTGAGTCAGCTCTAAGTGTCGAGGTGGAGCAGGGATGTTATTTGTTTTGTGGGATTGATGCATTTTAAATGGCCTGAACCTTTTCATTAAAGAACATTAACAAACTCATTGCACTTAGATGTGGAGATTAGTTCTAACGGCAGCGGAGCTGGAGGTTTGTTAATCTGTTTACTGTTGCAAACAGGACACGAGAGATGTTTCTGCAACAATAATGTGATAAAAATCCCTCTCCTTGTTCTACTTAAACTGTGGTTGTTCATGTGCATCTTTTCTCTGTAAATCTCATAATGAACCTGGAGCTTTGACTTGCTCCATTCCCGCTCGGCCCTCCTCTCTTTTCTGTGCCTGAGTCATTCCTCCTGGAGCTTTCTGCTGATCTTTAACCATTTTAACCTTCATCAGGACAAATGTGTCCAGAACATTCAAAACACTCGACGTCACAGAGTTCAACAAATCATCAACATTAGAACATGAGGCATTTTCAAAGTGAATCATTTCATGAACAGTTCACCTGTTTTATCATTTATGTGTCTCCTCTGAACAACAGGACCAGCCGCTGGTTTGGGAATAACAGACAGGTCAAAGGTCAAAGACGACACAGAAATGATCAACATCCACCTCACTGACATTTAAATATTTAGTCCTTTTGTGATGAGCAGGTCCAGAGTCTCTGTTGTGGCTCCTGACATGAGTCAAGGACTTTATGAACGTCACTTTACTTTGGATCAAAAACAACATCTTCAGAAACATGAGAGTTTTGTGAATCGTCCTTTTAGAGAAATACCACTGAGATTCAAACAGGAGGGATTTTTATTTAGTTACTTGAGCCCAGGCGAGTTAGCATGCTAACAGTGCACTTCCTGATTATTGGAAAATAAAAGTCTTTATAATTAGATCTAGACAGAAGAGCGGCTTATAAGTCTCATTTTATTAAAATATGTGGAAACAAGCAGGTGCAGGACATTTAAAACTTTACAAATAAAGTGAATCTTAAAACTTTATTTTATACATATATTTCTTAAGTTCTGACTGAAATGTCAGACTCATTTAAAGATAAAGCAGAGCTGTGATTGGCTCAGAAGCTGTGCTCGGTGGTGACCTCAGCGGTGATGTCATCAGACTCCTCCTTCTCAGCGGTTATGTCATCATACTCCTCCTCCTGCTGGCCCGTCTCCATGGAAATGAGGTGTGCACTTCCTGTGGGCGGAGTCAGGACAATTAGCCCAAAGTGGGATTGTGTTCAGATGCCCTCCCAAAGCCCCTCTCTGCTAGTCTGTTTTCACCTACCCCCTATCCCCGCCCCCTGCTTTGTACTTACAAATTCAAACATGTTAATCTGTGCATTAGCCTGTGTGTTAGCCTCTGTGTATTAGCCTGTGTGTTAGCCTCCGTGTTAGCCTGTATGTTAGCCTGTCCGTTAACCTGTGTATTAGCCTGTGTGTTAGCCTCTGTGTATTAGCCTGTGTGTTAGCCTCTGTGTATTAGCCTGTGTGTTAGCCTCCGTGTTAGCCTGTATGTTAGCCTGTCCGTTAACCTGTGTGTTAGCCTGTGTGTTAGCCTGTGCATTAGCCTGTGTATTAGCCTGTGTGTAAGCCTGTTCATTAGCCTGTGTGTTAGCCTGTTCATTAGCCTGTGTATTAGCCTGTGTATTAGCCTTTTCATTAGCCTGTGTGTTAACCTGTTCATTAGCCTATTCATTAGCCTGTGTGTTAGCCTGTTCATTAGCCTGTGTGTTAGCCTGTTTATTAGCCTGTGTGTTAGCCTGTTCATTAGCCTGTGTGTTAGCCTGTGTATTAGCCTGCGTGTTAGCCTGTGTGTTAGCCTGTTTATTAGCCTGTGTGTTAGCCTGTTCATTAGCCTGTGTATTAGCCTGTTCATTAGCCTGTGTATTAGCCTGTGTATTAGCCTTTTCATTAGCCTGTGTGTTAACCTGTTCATTAGCCTATTCATTAGCCTGTGTGTTAGCCTGTTCATTAGCCTGTGTGTTAGCCTGTTTATTAGCCTGTGTGTTAGCCTGTTCATTAGCCTGTGTGTTAGCCTGTGTATTAGCCTGCGTGTTAGCCTGTGTGTTAGCCTGTTTATTAGCCTGTGTGTTAGCCTGTTCATTAGCCTGTGTATTAGCCTGTGTATATTAGCCTGTGTGTTAGCCTGTGTGTTAGCCTGTGTATTAGCCTGTGTGTTAGCCTGTGTATTAGCCTGCGTGTTAGCCTGTGTGTTAGCCTGTTTATTAGCCTGTGTGTTAGCCTGTTCATTAGCCTGTGTATTAGCCTGTGTATTAGCCTGTGTGTTAGCCTGTGTATTAGCCTGTGTATTAGCCTGTGTGTTAGCCTGTGTGTTAGCCTGTGTATTAGCCTGTGTGTTAGCCTGTGTATTAGCCTGTGTGTTAGCCTGTTCATTAGCCTGTGTATTAGCCTGTGTATTAGCCTGTGTGTTAGCCTGTGTATTAGCCTGTGTATTAGCCTGTGTGTTAGCCTGTGTATTAGCCTGCGTGTTAGCCTGTGTGTTAGCCTGTTTATTAGCCTGTGTGTTAGCCTGTTCATTAGCCTGTGTATTAGCCTGTGTATTAGCCTGTGTGTTAGCCTGTGTATTAGCCTGTGTATTAGCCTGTGTGTTAGCCTGTGTGTTAGCCTGTGTATTAGCCTGTGTGTTAGCCTGTGTGCTGTGAGTGAAACATTTTAATGTCAGATTAACGAGTCTGACAGCAGCAGTTACACAGAGAGGGGCCGTGATTTTTACATAAAAAGTGAATTAGAGCCAGAGTCAGTGGAGCCGAAACAGGCTCATGCTCCTGGTTGTAACGCGGCGGTTAGCGGTTAGTCCACTTGCATAAACAGATAGCTGCTGGTTTCTGATGGCTGCTCTAGTGCAAAATGGAGGTTAGAAGATTATAACAGTAACGATGAGAGAAACATAAAATAAACCACCTCGTCAACCACCGCTGGTGCAGTCCTAACCACATCACCGTAAAGGAATGGATCTGCTGCCCTGATGTGGAACTATGCACTGTTGGACTACGTCCCTATTATTTGCCGAGAGAGTTCTCTCATGTTGTTTTTGTTGGAGTCTACACGCCCCCCTCAGCCAACCCTCACAGCGCCTGTGACACCATTCACGCAGCTGTGGCCCGGATACAGACGGTTCACCCCACCGCTCTCATTGTGATTTCTGGGGACTTCAACCATGTTAGTTTGGACAAGACTCTCTCCCATTTTCACCAGTTTGTGAACTGTCCCACCAGGGAGGAAAGGACATTGGACCTTTGTTATGCTAATGTCAGGAATGCATACCTGGCCACACCACTGCCCCCACTGGGGGGGTCTGATCACATTCTGGTTCACCTCAAAGCAGCTTACCTCCCTCTGGTGAAGCGCCTCCCCCCAACAACAAGGACTGTGAGGAGATGGACAGATGAGAGCATGGAGATGCTACGGAGCTGTTTTGAGGAGACAGACTGGGCTGTACTAACAGTCACATGGAGAAGACCTGGATGGGCTGAACGACTGCATCACCAGCTACATCAACTTCTGTGAGGACTCAATAGTCCCAGCGAAAACTGTTAAATGTTATCCTAACAACAAGCCGTGGATAACCAAGGACATTAAAACCATACTAATCAGGAAGAGGAGGGCCTATAGAGCTGGCAACAAGGAGGAGGCCCGGTCTGCTCAGAAGGAACTGAAGGTGAAGCTGAGGAAGGCCAAACAGAGACACGGGAGGAAGCTGGAGGGGAGACTTCAGCAGAATAACATCAGGGAAGTCTGGAGCGGCATGAGAGCCATCACAGGACACAAGCCGACCAGAGGGAGAGGCGTTGAGGGGGATGTGAACTTAGCCAATGAGTTCAACATCTTCTTCAATCGCTTTGAACTGGCAGGGAACGACCATCTCCAGCCAGCAGCCTCCCCCACCCCCCCCCCCCGCCCGTCTCCAGGGGAAGACTCTGCTCTCACACCTCCGACAGCTCCACCCCTCCCCCTCCTGACACCTCCACACTGACTGTCACTGAAGACCAGGTGAAGACACAGCTGCTGAGAGTCAGGGCTGGTAAAGCTCCAGGGCCTGATGGAGTGAGTCCCAGGGTCTTAAAGAACTGTGCCCCTCAGCTAAGTGGTGTCCTGCACCTGATCTTCAACCTGAGTCTGAGTCTTTCGAGAGTCCCCCTGCTGTGGAAGACATCGTGCCTCGTCCCTGTCCCGAAGACGCCGCACCCCAGTGACCCCAAGGACTATAGGCCTGTGGCACTGACCTCCCACATCATGAAGACTCTGGAACGACTCGTCTTGGAGCAGCTGCGGCCCAGGGTCCAACATCTGCAGGACCCCCTCCAGTTCGCCTACCAGCCCCATCTCGGAGTAGACGACGCCATCCTGACCCTACTCCACAGAGTCTACCCCCACCTGGACACACCACTGTGAGGATCATGTTTTTTGACTTCTCCAGTGCCTTTAACACCATCAGGCCGGCTCTGCTGGCTGAGAAGCTGGTGGTGATGCAGGTGGAGGACTCCCTGGTGTCCTGGATTGTGGACTATCTCACTGGAAGACCTCAGTATGTACGTTTACAGGGCTGTGTGTCGGACAGAGTGGTCAGCAACACCGGGGCTCCACAAGGGACGGTCCTCTCTCCCTTCCTCTTCACTCTCTACACCACGGACTTCAGCTACTGCAGTGAGACTTGCCACCTTCAGAAGTTTTCTGATGACTCTGCAGTGGTGGGATGCATCAGCGGTGGTGACGAGAGGGAGTACAGGACTGTTGTGGACAACTTTGTCACGTGGAGTGAGAAGAACCACCTTCAACTCAACGTGACCAAGACAAAAGAACTGGTGGTGGACCTGAGGAGGACCAAAGCTGCTGTGACTCCCATCTCCATCCATGGGGTCAGTGTGGACGTGGTGGAGGAGTACAAGTACTTGGGAACATACTTGGACAATAAAGTGGACTGGAGCAGAAACGTGGACGCAGTCTACAAGAAGGGCCAGAGCCGCCTCTATTTCCTGAAGAGGCTGAGGTCCTTTGACATCTGCAGGACGATGCTCAGGATGTTTTATGAGTCTATGGTGGCCAGTGCCATCATGTTCGCTGTGGTCTATGGGGCAGCAGTCTGCGCCGAGGGACACTAATAGACTCAATAAGATCATCAGGAAGGCTGGCCATGTTGTGGGGGAGGATCTGGACTCTCTGACTGTTGTGTCAGACAGGAGGATGTTGGCCAAAATAATGACTATTCTGGACTCTCCCCTCCACCCCCTCCACAAGGTGCTGGCCAATCAGAAGAGCTCGTTCAGCCACAGACTGTTACTGCCGCTGCTCCACTGAGAGACACAGGAAATCTGTCCTGTCGCCATCAAACTGTTAAACTCCGTGCTGCAACCAATCACTTACAATACTTACAATACTCATCATTATTCCTTTTTGTACATTGATGTAAATAGCTTGATGTGAGATCTATTTATTTATTTATAGACTCTATTTTATTTTATTTTATTTTATTTTATTTTATTTTATATTTTTACTGTCTTTTATTCTTATTCTTTAAATTTCTATTCTGTGGTCACGCATCTTTAACTAAGAGAATTTCCCCTCGGGGATCAATAAAAGTGATTTTGATTCTGATTAAAGATGTAAATATGTTCTAGTGTCATGTGTCTTTAAGATGACGCTGGGCCCAGTGTGTCTGTCTAACACAGATTAACATCCAGGGAGGAGAATAACAGATATAAGAACAATATGTTTCACTCAACCACTCCAGATTCTTGCACATTTTCACTAAATTCACACTTTTATCTGGCCAGTTTTTCAGGCAAACGCCACGACCGTGAACCAATAATACACCTGTGATTTTGACCGTGACCAATCAGAACGCAGCACCTCACAAACACACAGAGGTTGGAGATCGTCTTCCTGCAGATAACGAAGCCGTACTCTTTAGGCCAACGTAACGGCTGCTTTTGGTTGATTTCCTTCTTTCTGACATTTTTGATTTGGGTTATGGTTTTATCTGTGGTAGAGACGCACAATATGAGTCTCAAATACACAGTAATCGTGAAATGTGCCGATGCAACTGCTCAATTTTTGACTACGCTCCACAGAGCTCACGTTCGCTCATGGTTTGGAGCGCGGTAAAAGCTCAAGAACAGCTTGAGTCGGCATGTTTCCAGATGTTTTATTGGCTGATAGTAAAGGATACGTCACGCATTGGGGGAGCGGTTTGCACTTCAAAAGTGTCGGATAAGTTGCCAAAAAAAACTGTAAGAATCTCAATGGTGACAAATGTGTTTCTCTTCCCTGATAAATGTAGATGATGTGAGCAGAACACAGGCTCCTCCCTCGGTGGAGGTCCAAAAACTGCACCAAAAAGGCTGCTGGTCCAGACCTTGGAGGACCTGGAGCCCCTGGTGTGGGTTCATTCTTTAGTTTAGGAACATCTCAGACTGTGGGGTTACCTGTGCGACGCTGCCCCCTGTAGATCAGCACCAGCAGCACAGTGCACACGGCGCATGGACTGGTCACCAGCAGAGGGCAGATTAGCCACAGCAGCCACAGAATGGAGGGAGGATCTGGAGTGAGAGAAAACATTGAGTGAGATATTTTTTATAAAAACTGTCCCAAAGTTCAGCGTCTCTCTGTCAGTTTAAATAAACAAAAGTCACATGATTTTTTCACAATATCTTCATAAAGTGGAGCCATTATTCAAGCTCAAAGACGTGTTTGTCGTCAGTTTAAAGGACTTTAAACCATAAGATTTGATAGTTTGTGGAGCCGATCCCAAACTAATAATGAGAAGGTTCAACATTTGTGGAGCAGAAGTTTGGACATCCATCCATCCATCCATTGTCTTCCCCTTATCCGGGGCCGGGTCGCGGGGGCAGCAGTCTAAGCAGGGACTCCCAGACTTCCCTCACCCCAGACACGTCCTCCAGCTCCTCCGGTGGGACCCCAAGGTGTTCCCAAGCCAGCCGAGAGACATAATCCCTCCAGCGTGTCCTGGGTCTTCCCCGGGGCCTCCTCCCGATGGGACATGCCCAGAACACCTCCCTAGGGAGGCGTCCAGGAGGCATCCTGAGCAGATGCTCGAGCCACCTCAGCTGGTTCCTCTCGACGTGAAGGAGCAGCGGCTCTACTCCAAGCTCCTCCCGTGTGACTGAGCTCCTCACCCTGTCTCTAAGGGTGCGCCCAGCCACTCTGCGGAGGAAACTCATTTCGGCCGCTTGTATCCGCGATCTTGTCCTTTCGGTCATGACCCAGAGCTCATGACCATAGGTGAGGGTAGGAACGTAGATTGAGGTAAATCGAGAGCTTTGCCTTTCGACTCAGCTCCTTCTTTACCACAACGGACCGATACAGCGACTGTATCACTGCAGACGCTGCACCGATCCGCCTGTCAATCTCGCGTTCCATCCTTCCCTCACTCGTGAACAAGACCCCGAGATACTTGAACTCCTCCACTTGAGGCAAGGGCTCACCACCCACCAGGAGAGGGCAAACCACCTTTTTCCGGTCGAGAACCATGGCCTCAGATTTAGAAGAGCTGATTCTCATCCCAGACACTTCACACTCGGCTCAAACCGCCCCAGTGCTGCAGGTCCTGGCTCGAAGAAGCATCAGGACAACATCATCTGCAAACAGCAGAGATGAGATCCTGTGGTTCCCGAACCAGACCCCCTCCAGCCCCTGAACCAGACCCCCTCCAGCCCCTGAACCAGACCCCCTCCGGCCCCTGACTGCGCCTAGAAATTCTGTCCATAAATATAATGAACAGAACCGGTGACAAAGGGCAGCCCTGGCGGAGTCCAACATGCACCGGGAACAAGTCTGACTTACTGCCGGCAATGTGAACACAGCTCCTGCTCCGGTCATACAGGGACCGGACAGCCCTTAGCAAAGGGCCCTGGACCCCATACTCCCAGAGCACCCCCCAAAGGACACCACGAGGGACACGGTCGAATGCCTTCTCCAGATCCACAAAACACATGTGGACCGGTTGGGCAAACTCCCATGAGCCTCGAGGACCCGATGGAGAGTGTAGAGCTGGTCCAGTGTTCCACGACCAGGACGAAAACCACACTGCTCCTCCTGGATCCGAGGTTCGACTATCGGTCGGACTCTCCTCTCCAGCACCCTGGAATAGACCTTACCGGGAAGGCTGAGGAGTGTGATTCCCCTGTAATTGGAACACACCCTCCGGTCCCCCTTTTTATACAGAGGGACCACCACCCCGGTCTGCCAGTCCAGAGGTACTGTCCCCGACCGCCACGCGATGTTGTAGAGACGTGTCAGCCAAAACAGCCCCACACCATCCAGAGACTTAAGGTACTCGGGACGGATCTCATCAACGAGGAGCTTGCCAACTACCTTAGTGACTACCTCAGTGACTTCAGCCAGGGTGATGGATGAGTCCGCCTCCGGGTCCCCAGTCTCGGCTTCCTCCTCGGAAGACATGACAGTGGGATTGAGGAGATCCTCAAAGTATTCCTTCCACCGTCCGACAACATCCCCAGTTGAGGTCAGCAGCTCTCCACCCGCACTGTAAACAGTGTTGGTGAAGCACTGCTTCCCCCTCCTGAGGCGCCGAACAGTTTGCCAGAATTTCTTTGAGGCCGTCCGATAGTCCTCCTCCATGGCCTCCCCGAACTCCTCCCAACCCCGAGTTTTTGCCTCCACGACAGCACGAGCCGCGGCACGCTTGGCCCGCTGGTACCCATCAGCTGCCTCAGGAGTCCCACAAGCCAACAAGGCTCGATAGGACTCCTTCTTCAGCTTGACGGCATCCCTTACCTCTGGTGTCCACCACCGGGTTCGGGGATTGCCACCATGACAAGCACCGCAGACCTTACGGCCACAGCTACGAGCAGCCGCATCAACAATGGAGGTGGAGAACATGGCCCACTCAGAGTCCATGTCCCCAGCCTCCCCCGGGATCAGAGAGAAGCTCTCCCGGAGTTGCGAATTGAAGACCCCCCTGACAGAAGGCTCCGCCAGACGTTCCCAACAGACCCTCACGATACGCTTGGGTCTGCCAGGTATATCCGGCTTCCTCCTCCGCCAGCGGATCCAACTCACAACCAGGTGGTGATCAGTTGACAGCTCTCCCCCTCTCTTCACCCGAGTGTCCAAAACACGCGGCCGGAGGTCATATGACACGACTACAAAGTCGATCATCAACCTCCGACCTAGAGTGTCCTGGTGCCACGTGCACTGATGGACACCCTTGTACTTGAACATGGCGTTCGTTATGGACAGACTGTGACTAGCACAGAAGTCCAATAACAAAACACCGCTCGGGTTCAGATCAGGGAGGCCGTTCCTCCCAATCACGCCCCTCCAGGTGTCACTGTCGTTACCCACATGGGCGTTGAAGTCCCCCAGGAGAACAACGGAGTCCCCGGTGGGTGCACTGTCTAGTACCCCCCTCAGGGACTCCCGGGTACTCTGCACTGCTGTTTGACCCGTAGACCTGTCCCCGACCCGGAGGCGCAGGGACGCGACCCTCTAGTTCACCGGGGAGAACTCCAACACGTGACGGCTGAGCTGTGGGGCAATGAGCAGGCCCACACCAGCTCGCCACCGCTCCCCGCGGGCAACGCCAGAGAAATGGAGAGTCCAGCCCCTCTCAAGAAGTTGGGTTCCAGAGCCCTCCACACTGTGTGTGGAGGCGAGGCCGACTATATCTAGTCGGTAACGCTCAACCTCCCGCACAAGCTCAGGCTCCTTCCCCCCCAACATTCCATGTCCCTAGAGCAAGTCTCCATGTCCGTAGATCCGGTCGTCGGGGCCCCCGCCGTCGACTGCCGCCCGGATCACTCTGCACCGGCCCCTTATGGATCCTCCCGCGGGTGGTGGGTCCACGTGAGGACGGCCCCACGTCACTCCTTCGGGCTGAGCCCGGCCGGGCCCCGTGGGGAAAGGCCCGGCCACCAGGCGCTCGCTGTCGAGCACCCACCCCAGGCCTGGCTCCAGGGTGGGGCCCCGGTGACGCCGGTCCGGGCGACGTAACTAGCCTTTGTTGTCTCCTCATCATAAAGGGCTTCTGAAGAAGTTTGGACGTCAGACTTTTACCTGAACATTTCACCTCCAGACCCGAGGAAGAGGAAGAGGATGAACCATCTACACAGTCTCTCACTGCAGACTCCTTCTTCTTCACACAGTCAGTTGAGACCCCCCACACTCGACTCTCTGGAAAATCATCTCTCTTTTCTCCATAAACAGCAGAGCCACAGTCCAGGTCCCTGCAAACAGCAGCTGTGTCCTCCAGGAACCAGGGTCCAAAGGGCACCACCCGTCTCCACTCTCCTCTGAGTCTCAGCTCCACAGTCCCAGCACAGCGACTGGCCCCTCCCACCAGCCTGAACTCTGAACAGACAAGAGACAGAGTGAGCCCTGCCCCTTTTACCTGAGCAGCGAGGCCCTGCCCCTTTACCTGAGCAGTGAAGCCCCGCCCCTTTACCTGAGCAGGTGAGGTTGACAGCGGCTCCAGAGGAGCAGGTCTCTGAGCCGGAGCGGGGACAGTCCATCAGAGCAGACTCATTGCCCTGACAGTGGAACATCTGCTTCAGAGGAGAGAGCGCCCCCTGGAGGAGAGAAGGAGCCCCACAGCCCAGCTCCCTGCACAGCACCTCTGCCCCCTGCTGGTCCAAGGCCCCTTCACAGACCCAGGTCCAGGACTGGTCCCAGATCTGCACTGATCCTGAGCACAGACTGGGCCCCGAGACCAGACGCACCGAGTCTGTGGACACACATGTGTGACATCACCGCTCTGAGCCAATAGGACACACACAGGACTGTGACATCACCGCTCTGAACCAATAGGACACACACAGGGCTGTGACATCACCGCTCTGAGCCAATAGGACACACACATGTGTGACATCACCGCTCTGAGCCAATAGGACACACACAGGACTGTGACATCACCGCTCTGAGCCAATAGGACACACACAGGACTGTGACATCACCGCTCTGAGCCAATAGGACACACACAGGACTGTGACATCACCGCTCTGAGCCAATAGGACACACACAGGACTGTGACATCACCGCTCTGGTGCAGTCCTCGTGTTTAGACCTGGTTCAGTTCTGGTTCAGTCCTGGTTCAGTCCTGGTTCTTTGCTGCTGACAGAGCTAATCCTCCGTGAACATATTTAATCATGTTTTTAGCGTCACTCTGGGTTTCAGACTTTAGTCGTTTCTCTGTGATCACAGACTCTTTTTGGAGAGTTTCAAAACTCACACACTTGGACTCGTCTGTGTCGTGCTCTGTGTTCACCAGGACTGTCCTCATGTCCAGAGACACACACAGAAGACACACCCCCTCTGTGTGAGGACACGCCCCTCAGTTTGAGGACACGCCCCTCTGTGTGAGGACACGCCCCTCTATGTGAGGACACGCCCCTCTGTGTGAGGACACAGCTCCAAACATAAAAATGTGAGATCAGACTTTTACCTAAACACTTCACCTCCAGACCTGAGGAAGAGGAAGAGGAGGATGAACCAAAGAGACAGTCTCTCACTGCAGACTTCTTCTTGTTCTTCACACAGTCAGAATTAACCTCCCACACTGGACTCAGTGGAAAATCATGTCTCTGTTCTCCATAAACAGCAGAGCTACAATCCAGGTCTCTGCAAACAGCAGCTGTGTCCTCCAGGTCCCAGCGTCCAAAGACTTCCTCCACCCGTCTCCACTCTCCTCTGAGTCTCAGCTCCACAGTCCCAGCACAGCGACTGGCTCCTCCCACCAGCCTGAGCGGCTCTGAAAAGACAAGAGACAGTGAGCCCCGCCCCTTTACCTGAGCAGTGAGGCCCCGCCCCTTTACCTGAGCGGTGAGGCCCCGCCCCTTTACCTGAGCAGTGAAGCCCCGCCCCTTTCAGATACCAAGATGGCGCCACGTACGGTCGCCCTGGTGATTTCGTGCTGGTGTGTTTTTGGTTTTTGTGTGTTAATCCTGTGTCTGCTCTTACACTCGTGAAGACTCCTAAACATCAGGACAACAACTCCTGCTGATCTACTGCCAGTTTTTTTAGTGCCGGCAGTAGACTTGGTTCACTTTTTAGCCAAAAGAGTGAGATGCCGAAAGAGAGGGAAGCGAGCAGGGGCCCTGGTGCGCCTCCGGAGACGCGGCGCCCGCACGCCCTTACCTGGGATTTTCCTCTCCAACGTTCGCTCACTCTGCAATAAAACAGACGAACTGGTGCTGCTGATGAGGAGAAACAGAGACTTTTCTTCCTCTTGCATCTTGTGCTTCACAGAGACGTGGCTCAACGAGCGTATCCCGGACTGTGCGCTTCACCTGGAGGGATTCCAGCTCCTCCGCGCGGACAGACAACGGGGACTCTCCGGGGGAAAGACGAAAGGTGGAGGTGTCTGTTTCTACATCAACAACGCCTGGTGCACGGATGTGACTGTGATCTCTCAACACTGCTCTCCCGCCGTGGAATATCTCTTCATTAACTGTAAACCTTTCTATTCTCCACGTGAGTTCGCTTCATTCATTCTGGCCGCTGTTTACATCCCGCCGTGCGCGGACACGCACGAGGCCCAGCGCGCGCTCGCGGACCAGATTCTGAACATGGAGCGAACCTTCCCGGACTCTTTACTCATCATCCTGGGGGATTTTAATAAAGCAAATCTGAGCCAGGAACTACCCAAGTACAAACAGTTTATTAAATGCCCGACGAGAGAGCAGAAGACGCTGGATCATTGTTACACAACGGTCAGCGGAGCTTACAGAGCCGAGCCTCGTGCTGCTCTGGGATTCTCTGACCACGACATGATTCACCTCATCCCTGCTACAAACAACGGCTGAAGCTCTCCAAACCTGCTGTGAGGACTTCTAAGAAGTGGACCAGTGAGGCTGTGGAGGAGCTTCGCTCGTGTTTGGACTTTACAGACTGGGACGTGTTCAGGGCCACAGTTTGGATGAGGACACAGACACTGTGACGTCATACATACAGTTCTGTGAGGACAGTATCATTCCATCACGTACCAGGGTGACTTTTAACAACG
>JAIEZT010001246.1:0-55000 GCA_019594935.1 Periophthalmus modestus | reverse complement strand
TTACACAGACACTGTGGCAGAGTGGTTATCCTGCCTCCTCCCTCTCACCAGGAGGTTGTGGGTTAGACTCCTGATCTGAGTGGAGTGTGCATGTTCTCCCTGTGTTACTGTGGCAGAGTGGTTATCCTGGTGTGTGAGTGTCTTTACCTGAGCTGTTGTCTTCTGCCAGGAGCCCTGCACACACAAAAGTCAGGTCACAAAATGGCGGCTGTTGGTCACATGACACAGAGCTTCACACAAAATGGCGGATGTTGGGCTCATTAAAGCCACAGGCTGGTTTCATGATGGTGCGTTCACACCACGGCGTCAAAAACGCGCAGGCCGCCTCTATTTAGACGCGTGTGCATTTGAGGACAGACGCTTTGGAAGCGCGTCTTTGACGCGCCTCCAAGACGCGCGTCCTGAGAGCGTCTAGAGCGTTGAGTGTTTCCTGCTCCTTTTGTGCACAATGACAGACCATGTTGAGAGAATAACTTTGGTGTATTTACTAAACAAAAGTCATCAGGAGGGGATCAGCTCGGCGGCGGCGTGTCTGGGCTCACGACATAATTCAGAGGCGTTCGGAGTTTGGAGAGTTTCATCACTTGCTCCTGGAGCTCCGTCTGGATGATCAGCTCTTCCAGCTGTATCTCCGTGTGACCCAGGCCCAGTTCGATGACCTGCTGTCCCACATTGGTGCGGATAACGTCCCCGTCACTGTTTGTGTTTGTGACTCCAGCTCTTCCGAATGACGTCGCTGTGTCACTGGAGCGTGGTCTCTGATTGGTTGAGGCTGCGCGTCGACCGCCTCAAAAGTTCAACCAAGTTGAACTTTCGAGGCGTTCAACACTAGGACGCTCGGGCGTCTGAACGCGTAGACGCGTGGAAGCTCAAGACGCGCCGCGCTGACGCCAGATTCGCGCCGCCTTGACGCTCGAAGACGCGCCGCAAAAAAAACTGCGTCACCAAGACGCGCGTCCACCATAGACTTTGAATGTGAGCTCGACGCATCTGACGCCGCGGTGTGAACGCACCATAAGTGTGATGGAAACAGGAAGCTCACTATGGCCCGTCTGATCAGGCTGTGTTTGAGTTTAAAACACTTTAATATTAATCAAATGTACATTTATTTTGACAAGTGTGAGACAGAGTTTCAGACACGAGCCAGTTCCCCTCAGACTGAAGCAGCTGCAGTGTGGGGCCAAAAGCAAATGACAAATAAATATGAAAACCATCAAACAGACTGAGGCTAAACCATAAAGTGGAGCAGTGTGTTCACTACGACAGCTCTGCTCCTTCAGCCTGGTCTGTGTGAATGTGCCCAGGGTTCAAGGACCACAGCAAATGGGCCCCAGGTCTGAGTCTGAGACCTGCTTTAGAGACCTGGTTTAGACCTGGTTTAGTTCTGCTTTAGACCTGGTTTAGACCTGGTTTAGACCTGGTTTAGTCCTGGTTTAGTCCTGCTTTAGTCCTTGTTTAGTCCTGGTTTAGTCCTGGTTTAGTCCTGGTTTAGTCCTGCTTTATTCCTGCTTTAGTCCTGCTTTAGTTCTCATTTTGAAGGGGACATTTGTGTCGCAGCTTTAAACTCAGTCACACTCACACGTCACACTACAGTCAGGGACAGAGCTCATCAAAAAGAAGACGACAAAAACATGTCCATTATGTTTCTGGACAACCATTGTGATGGAAATTTATGTATTTTCGTGTTGTGTCTTTAAAAACATTTGATCTGTGTCTGAAACAGTTTCATATTCACCGTGCAACAGGTGAGAGGTTCTGACACTTCATCTGAGCTCAGAGTTTAGACAAATGTCCTGAAACAGAAGGAAACTCTTTCCTGACAATCACCTTCATGGCCTTATTTACACTTTTTCAAGTTTGGTTTGACATTAGACAAAGACCCTGAACCAGGCTGTGCCTCACTGTAGAGTATAAGACTCTCCAAAACAGCTTTAGAAAAACACATCATGATTTTCACACCAAACAGCCTCAGTCTCCTTAAAAAGTGGAGCCTCTGGGACAGTTTTGAACAAAGAAAATCAGCAGGTACATTCCACCTGAACAAGTCGTCCACATACACACCCAAATATTTAAAAGAGTCAACTCCACCTGGTTCAGAAGACAAATATATGAAGAAGAAATATGGAAGTATGTAGAAAGAAAAACACATGAAATATGTAAAGTAAATATATTTGATATCTTCTGTTCAAACCCTCAGAGTGTCCAGCCTTTGCTTTGTGGACAGATCAAACCCTCGACCTTCTCTCAATGAGCTTCATGATGACGTCTCTGTGCCTCAGGGTCAATGCCACGAGTGCAGAGGTCAAAGGGTAAAGGACATTTACACATTTAAATATCAAAGATTTGACTTATTCTGGTTATACACAGGCTCGTCCATCAAAAACTCATATTTACAAATAACACAACAACAGATAAACACAACATTACACAGAAAACAGTGAGACTTACTTAAAAAGTACAAAGACCAGACCAGGACCAGTGCTCCGAGGGCCATAATCAGGTCTGAACCAGGACTTTAACAGGACTGAACCAGGACTAAACCAGGACTAAACCAGGACTAAACCAGCACTGAACCAGGACTGAACCAGGACTGAACCAGGACTAAATCAGGACTGAAAATGGCAATAAATCTTGAAGTGTTTTCATGGCCACACTTCCTGCTCTGTGATTGTGCAAAGTTCTTTCCATCCTGTTTTTTTCATTCTTTGGTGATTCACTTCTGCTAATGTGGTTAGAGATACTGCTGCTGCTAGTAGTAAAAGTGATGTCAACATCAGTAGCGTGGCCCATCTCTCTCCACACAAACACACTGCACTGATCCTGAGTTGTTGCCGTAGTTCCTTGTTTTACATATGACATTATTTCATGATAATTTTGTATCACATTTAAACATGAAACTATGTTATAATTTTGAGTTAGTATCAGGTCATTACATGATAGTCTCATGTTAAAACGTGATGCTGCAGGTTTTTACTATGAAGTGGCCGTTCTACACTTGTGAGTGAGGCTGTTATGGTCTGGTTCTTTTATTTGGACAGAGACAGTGCACAACATTGACCTTCAAAAACAGTAAAGATGTTTGGTGCCAGGTTAGAGCATAAATACTAGTTTCCGTCTGTCGTCTCTGGACAGGCTCATGTTCAGTCAGAACAGTTTGGTGAAGATGAAAGACGTGTAAACATGTGCTACATAAAACCAAAAAGTGACCAAATTAGCCACATGCATCTGAATCAAACTTGGATTATTTGTGTCTATCAGAAACGTGGCTGAATGAAAATTCCCCAACTGCTGCTGTTTCGGTTTATGAAGTTTTCAGAAAGGACAGGACAGACGGTAAAGGGGGTGGAGTAATGATTTATGTGCGGGACTACATAAAATGCAGTGTAATTCAATGGGAAAAAACCAAATAATTTAGAGTGTTTGGGATTAAATATGGCGCTTTCCTCTCAGACGTCATTGTCTATAGTGGTGGTATATCGCCCACAATCTGCAAATGCTGATTTTTATGACAATTTTAAAAATGTTTTAAAACAGTGTGATTTTAAGATGAAGTCATTGAACTGGGTGATTTGAATCTGAACTGGGAGATTCATAAATCACAGAAAAACCTGCAGCAATTAATGGACAGGCTCAACTTAGTTCAGATGGTTCAAGAACCAACATGGATAAGAAACAGCTCAAGCACCCAAAGTGATTTAATTTATACCACCCACCCAGAAAGAATTACAAAAACGTATAATATGCAGACTGGGCTCTCGGACCATAATATGGTTCTCATAACAAGAAAACTAACCAAGGGGCGTTTTTCCTCTTATTCACAGAATAAGGATTTTTTCAGCATCCCAAAAAGAAAACAAGGAGTTTATTACAGTTATAAGAAATACAGACTGGGATGCTGTCGTATCAGATGATGAACTGGAAATGGCTAGTCACAAATTTACACTGTATTTTAAGACAAAAGTTGATGAATTTACAATAAAGATGAAACGACATGGCAAAAAGCCCCTTTACCCATGGATCGATGACAATATAAAACATTAATGAAACAGAGATGTTGCTCTTAAAGTTGCAAATGAGTCCAAGCTAACTACTGATAGACTAAAATTCACAATGTTGCGCAATAAAGTCTTGAAACTTTTTAGGAAAGCAAGAGCTGATTTTTTCATAACAATTATTAAAAACTGTAATAGCAACTCTAAAGATTTATGGACCCAAGTAAATAAGCTAACAGGTAAAGTGTCTTCTACACATAGCACCATCCAGTTACAAAAAGACAATAAGCTCTGTCAGGATCCATCTGAAGTGGCCCAAATACTAAATGAATCCTTTGTTGACTCTGTTACAACCACAGCCAGTTGTTTTCCTCCTGGTGAAACAGTTTCCATTCAAAGGACTGTCTCACTCTCGGATGAGCCCCCACCACAGCCCAGCTCTGTTTCCACTGCAGATGTCCTAAAGACCATAAGGCTCTTAAATCATCAAGAGCTAAAGACACATATGGACTGGACACAGTTATGCTAAAACAAATAGGTCAATCTATAGCTGCACCGTTAACACATATAATTAATAAATTCCCTGTATCATGGAAGTTTGTCAGTGTTATCCTATATTTAAAGGTGGTAATCCCCAACTCACAGCTAATTACAGGCCAGTTAGTATACTACCTAATGTGTCAGAAATATTTGAGAAACTCGTAGTCAAACAACACTAATCATCCTAATCACAGTTCTTCTTCTTCTTTTTCATCACATCCAGTGCCATTTGGTTTCAGAACTGACCATTCCACAGAGACGGCAACGTGTTATTTTTTGGAAAAAGTCAAATCATCTATGGACAAAGGGGGCACTGTGGGAGCAGTTTTTCTGGACTTGCGGAAAGTATTTGACACGGTCAGCCATTCAATATTATTGCAAAAACTTAAAAACTTGAATTTCTCGAATTAATTTATTAATCTAATTCAGTCATATCTGTCAGCCCCACACAAACTGTCCAAACTGAAACTTGTCACTCTCTTCCTCTACAACTATCCACTGGTGTTCCACAAGGCTCGATTATTGGTCCAGTTTTATTCAGCATGTACATTAATGATCTACCATCAGTGTGTGAGAACTGTACCACCATAATGTCTGCTGACGATACGCTCATCTTCTGTCATGGGAAAACTGCTGAGGACGTAGCAGTAAAACAACAACAGCCATGTCACAGATCAGAATCTGGCTCCAAAATTCTCGTCTTCAACTTAATCTCTCCAAGACAGTTTGTATGTATTTTTCCAAAAGTGACCTACAAACAATGCCAGACATTTCAATAACAGGCCAAACGATACAGGCAGTTACAGAATTCAAGTATCTCGGATTATACCTAGATTCAAACTTTCATTTCAAAACTCACATCCAAAAATTATGCAAGAAAGTAAAATTTAGTTTGTCAAATTTTAAACACATCTGAGAGAGTCTGTCAGTTGAAGCTGCCAAACTGTATTTCTTCACCATGATTATTTCTCATCTCACATGTTGCAGAGTCAGTTGGTCCAATATTTCATCCACAACAATAAAACAATTAGAATCACTTTATAAACAAGCTCTAAAAACACTGGATAAAAAACATTACAGTTATCGTCACTGTCACATTCTACAAAAATACTATTTGGTTAAATTTAAAAACATCTGCTTGGTCTATAAAATCAAACATGGCACCGACGTCACTGGGGGATTTTGTAAAGTTTAGATCCAGCGAGGGCCGAGGGACCGGAGGAGCAACGAGGGCCGAGCGACCGGAGGAGCGGCGAGGGCCGAGCGACCGGAGGAGCGGCGAGGGCCGAGGGACCGGAGGAGGAGCAACGAGGGCCGAGGGGACCGGAGGAGCGGCGAGGGCCGAGGGACCGGAGGAGCGGCGAGGGCCGAGGGACCGGAGGAGCGGCGAGGCGAGGGCCGAGGGACCGGAGGAGCGGCGAGGGCCGAGCGACCGGAGGAGCGGCGAGGGCCGAGGGACCGGAGGAGCGGCGAGGGCCGAGGGACCGGAGGAGCGGCGAGGGCCGAGGGACCGGAGGAGCGGCGAGGGCCGAGGGACCGGAGGAGCGGCGAGGGCCGAGCGACCGGAGGAGCGGCGAGGGCCGAGGGAGGGACCGGAGGAGCAACGAGGGCCGAGCGACCGGAGGAGCGGCGAGGGCCGAGCGACCGGAGGAGCGGCGAGGACTGCCTCGTTACATCTGGCCTGGGGACAACCAATGAAAATTAGCTCTAGTCGACGAACTCGGGCAAATTTACATTTTTTTGTAATGTTGATTAATGTGCATTGTCCCTTTTCAAATAAATAAATCACTTAAATTAAAATACTTCAGACTCTGTGTTTTACTCCATGTTACTTCAGTCTCTGTGTTTTACTCCACGTGTTACTTCAGTCTCTGTGTTTTACTCCATGTTACTTCAGTCTCTGTGTTTTACTCCACGTGTTACTTCAGTCTCTGTGTTTTACTCCATGTTACTTCAGTCTCTGTGTTTTACTCCACGTGTTACTTCAGTCTCTGTGTTTTACTCCATGTTACTTCAGTCTCTGTGTTTACTCCACGTGTTACTTCAGTCTCTGTGTTTTACTCCACGTGTTACTTCAGTCTCTGTGTTTTTTACTCCACGTGTTACTTCAGTCTCTGTGTTTTACTCCACGTGTTACTTCAGTCTCTGTGTTTTACTCCTCCACGTGTTACTTCAGTCTCTGTGTTTTACTCCATGTTACTTCAGTCTCTGTGTTTTACTCCACGTGTTACTTCAGTCTCTGTGTTTTACTCCATGTTACTTCAGTCTCTGTGTTTTACTCCACGTGTTACTTCAGTCTCTGTGTTTTACTCCACGTGTTACTTCAGTCTCTGTGTTTTACTCCACGTGTTACTTCAGTCTCTGTGTTTTACTCCACGTGTTACTTCAGTCTCTGTGTTTTACTCCATGTTACTTTCAGTCTCTGTGTTTTACTCCACGTGTTACTTCAGACTCTGTGTTTTTACTCCATGTTACTTCAGTCTCTGTGTTTTACTCCATGTTACTTCAGTCTCTGTGTTTTACTCCACGTGTTACTTCAGTCTCTGTGTTTTACTCCAGTGTTACTTCAGTCTCTGTGTTTTACTCCACGTGTTACTTCAGTCTCTGTGTTTTACTCCACGTGTTACTTCAGTCTCTGTGTTTTACTCCACGTGTTACTTCAGTCTCTGTGTTTTACTCCATGTTACTTCAGTCTCTGTGTTTTACTCCACGTGTTACTTCAGTCTCTGTGTTTTACTCCACGTGTTACTTCAGTCTCTGTGTTTTACTCCACGTGTTACTTCAGTCTCTGTGTTTTACTCCATGTTACTTCAGTCTCTGTGTTTTACTCCACGTGTTACTTCAGTCTCTGTGTTTTACTCCACGTGTTACTTCAGTCTCTGTGTTTTACTCCATGTTACTTCAGTCTCTGTGTTTTACTCCATGTTACTTCAGTCTCTGTGTTTTACTCCACGTGTTACTTCAGACTCTGTGTTTTACTCCATGTTACTTCAGTCTCTGTGTTTTACTCCACGTGTTACTTCAGTCTCTGTGTTTTACTCCACGTGTTACTTCAGTCTCTGTGTTTTACTCCACGTGTTACTTCAGTCTCTGTGTTTTACTCCACGTGTTACTTCAGTCTCTGTGTTTTACTCCACGTGTTACTTCAGACTCTGTGTTTTACTCCACGTGTTACTACTTCAGTCTCTGTGTTTTACTCCACGTGTTACTTCAGTCTCTGTGTTTTACTCCATGTTACTTCAGTCTCTGTGTTTTACTCCACGTGTTACTTCAGTGTGATAGTTCTGTGATAGTTCTGTTTCTCTCTCAGTCCAGCTCCATGTTCCAGTCCTTCTTTTGTCTCCTCCCTGTTTTCCTGCAGCTGTCTCTCATTTTGTTAATCAGCCCAGAGTTGCCTGTATATTCTCCTCACTTCAGTTGGTTCTTGCTCGATTGTTGAAGTGACAACAGCAACTCTCAAGTCCTGTTTCTGAAATACATATATCCTGAAACTGTGACTCTGCCTTGTCCCTGTTTGAGTCGCCTGTTCTTGAGGAGTGATGGAAAATGATCTTATGAGATGATGAGATCTCACAGCCAAATGATTCAAAATGTGGTTCAGTGATGAGTCTCACTTTGCTGCCACCTGCTGTTACTTTGCAAACATTACAACCAAATTGTGCCGTGTTTTTAGTCTTCATTATTTCAACTAACACATTGGTTATTTGTAAAGGCCTGTATTAAAAAAAAACAACACAAATATCTCTTTCACTGATTTTTATTTAGAAATACAACTTTTTCCAGGGTTTTAGGGCTGAGGCGGTTCCTTTTTTTTGAAAGAATGTCTTCATCCTTGGAGAATCCTCTCTCACACGGGGCTGAGGATGCCGGGGAGCACAGGAAACTTTTGGCCCGTTTATAAAGGGTCGGTACAACATTTTTGTGTTGGTCCAGTACATTAGTGGGTCTTCATTTCTTGGAATGTGAACCTCAGCTAGATACCGGTCGACTTCAATCGTGGCATCTGCCACAAAGCTGTTGGTGCTTCTGCTGTTGCGTATATTAGAATCTAGCACATGCCAAATGTCATCTAAAAAACACAAACAGTTAAGATCTATGTTGCAAAAAAAAATCATACAAATTATTGAACACACTCACTTGAATTTGAAGACAGATCTAGAGGAGCAGGTTGAGGCTGTGGCTCATGGGGATTTGCAGCATCTCTCAGAAGAAGCACACACTCATTTTTTAGCCTGTTTACAGCCTCCTGAGCTTTGGTTTGGCTCAAAAATCCATCTTCTTGAAAGCGAGGATCGAGCAGGGTTGGCGAGGTAAGTAAGTATACTTAGGGTTTCTGATCTACTATTATGCTCTCGCATCCTCCAACATGTCTCTCCAAGCTGTTTGGCAGTGGGGTGGGTCACACTAAGAACTCTAGGAGCCAGAGCATGGTGCACCGTGTTCATCATTGGAATAATCTTTGACGCAGAAACTCTCTTTTCTGCTGATAACTCCTCAGTTGCCTGGTGGAATGGTGCAAGTATGCACAAAGCATCCTTAATAAGTCCATGTTCACATGAGGTTAAGGGGGCAATGTCTGTATTGAGGGATGCCAAGGCCCCCACTGGTTCCCTCACCTCATAGTCTCTCTCCAGCATGAAACGTACTGTTCCATCACGTGTCCACTTCAATTATCATTTTCAAAGGCTGCTTGCCCATCTGCTCTTGTAGTGCCGTTAAGCGATTCTTGGCAGATGTACTGGTGCCAAAGTACGTTGCCAACTTCCTTGACTTCTGCCTCAGGTCATTCATTCCAGCTGCATCATCAAATGATTTTCTAACCAGCAAGTTCATAGCATGAGCTATGCAAATGTGATGCCTGACATTTAAAAGCCTCGCACAAGCATGTTTGCCCCATCAGTGATGAGGCATCTAACCCTGTCTCTTATGCCCCACTCTTCCATCAGCCTCACACGCTCGTCCGCCAGATGTTCAGCCGTGTGGGACAGAGGAAAATGATGTATACCCAGGAGTGTGGTGTTTAATTCATTGAACTCATCAATAAAGTGGCATGTCACAGCCTGATAGGAGTCCACTGACACTGACGTCCACATGTCAGATGTAAGACTCACAGCCACAGCCTTCTGCACCTTTGCCTCATTTTCCTCTTTGGCCTTCTGGTATTTTGCCTCCACCCTTCCTTTTAAAGTCTGTTGAAAAACACAAAAGACATAATTACAGACTTGGGAGAGTGTATGTAGGAGCAAATATGGTCATTAATTCCCAGAATCCCACATGTTCCACAATGGAAAATGGACGAGAATCCTTTATGACCAGGTTTATTATTCCATCATCGATTCTTGCAGGGAACCTATGATAAGGCACAAGAAAAATATATAAAATAATATTATATCATATTACATTGTGTTATATATATTTTTTTCCCTCTTTATCTCCATGTTTTTCTACCAGTGTGCCAGGAATCACTAGTGTGCTTGAGATGTCTTCAGATGTGCTTAAAAACTCCAAAAAACCAGGACTAAACCAACGTTTCAGAAGGACAAGACCAGGTCGAAACAATGACTAAGCCAGGTCTAAACTAGGAATGAACCAAGATTTCACCTGGACTAAATAAGTGGTGTGCCACAAAATATATATAAAATAAAAGTGGCTTTACACAAAGAAGGTTGAAACACACTGGTCTTTACTGGCATCACTGGAGGTGCCTCTCTCGTTGGTTCAGATGGTGCAGAAGTTGATGCAGAACTTAGATGCACAGCCCTGTAGTGGCGGAGCTTTGGGGTAGTGCTCCCTGCAAATGCAAGTTCTTTATCACAGATTCTGCACCTAACCTTCATCAGAATCAGAATAATAAAGTGATGCAGTGTTCATAGTCCATATTATTATATATTATAGAAGTGACAGTTACAGGTTAGGTGGTGGTTCATAGAAACATAAATGAAATAGGCTAAATAAAGATTTTAAGAGCAGCTCTGATGAAGAGCAGAGAGAACTGAAGTAATAGTAACGCGCCACATTTTACTGTCAGTAACGGTAACGGCGTTGGGACGCTGGGAAAAAATATTGGTTAGACTCCGTTAGTGAAAAACACACAACGCACTTAGTAACGCCGTTAGTTACTCCGTTATTCCCAATATTTGTCTATATAAGACGACTCGACTCACAGGAATGAATTTATTTATCCAAATAATGTAATATTTGTACTATGTCATGTATAACCTAACATTATTTACAATGAGTACTGCACAAATGTGACTATTACGACGGGTTCTGTAATTACACATGCGTGACCACGCCCTTTTTGATCAGGCGTCCTGATTGGCTTCTTTTCTGCATCTTTCCTCTTGCTCCAAGGCCCCAGGTCAGACCAACACGAGCATCATGGGACACGTTAAATGAAGGTGACTCCTTTTGTTACGCTCAGTGTTTAATCACCTATGATATGTATTTGCTGAAAGGGTCAGACTATCAACTTTCTAACATGTCCCATACTTTTAGTCGCAGAAATGATTTGGGATGAAGTGCCCGAGTAACATTGTTTTATTTTTTAAGATGAATTGCATTAAACAGTAACTTTATTAAATGTGTAACTTTTGTGTTGAATATGTTGACTTAGACAGACGAGGAGGTGGTGGACGTGGAACCTGGGCCCAGTGGGACTTCTACAGCGCCTCCGGTGGACACCGACGGAAGCCTATAGAAGCACGTTTTTGTGTTAATGTTCTTCTTTCCTTTAAGTTGGAACTGTAGATACGTGTTTGAAAACACTGCGTTTCACGGTCTGTGAGCAATCACGTGTGTCACTGTGTCGATATAAAAGCAACATCTGAAAAAAGAACAATCTGACATCGTCTGTTGATGGATGCACTGTGACTTATTTTGCTAACGCGAGCACAAAGAGGGAAAAAGTCCAATGATGATAAAGCAGAGCACGTAAGGACTAAACTGAGACCTAATTGGCAAAATATATTATTTTAGGCGTTTTTAATGGAAAAAAAAAAGTATGACATCATTTGATCAGGTTTGTTTGTGTTTCTGACTAATCCACTCGTCAATCACAGCTGTGTGAAACTGGGAGATTCAGCACCAGGCCGACATCAATAAAATTCTGGCTTTTTATGAAAATATACCCGAGACACTCCCACTTTTGATCACTATACCCCATGTCTCATCATATTCATTCAAAACTACAGATTTGTCTCAGTTTTTTCACGAGCCATGTCCCAGTTCTCCATGTTTTTGATCAGTTCCATCACCACCAGCAGTAGATGGGGATGTGTCATTTGTTCAGGGAAATGTCTGTAGCCTGCGCTCTTACTTTTTTAAAACTTAATTGTAATTCATCATTATTCAGTAATTCATCTATTTCCTAATAAACTGTATTTACAGAATTGGCTCCTGCATTTGATAAACTCCAGGCCTTGACCTTAAAAAAAGGAGCTTTGTGACATGAAGGTGAAGCTCCGGCTGAAGTGGAGGAGACGCTGGAGGCCAGACAATGGCCTCAAGAAGAAAGTGAACCAAGTACAACTCTGTACCGTGTAAACATCTTTACTTGACATTTTGAATCAGAGAAAGTGTTTTATAAATATCACTTGATGCACAATAGTCACATCATTTTGTTATTGAACAAATACTTTGCACAATATCAGGGCTACTTTAAAAATGGACATGCTTTTTATTGTTAATGTAATGAAGTGTTTTTTTTATGTTTTGTGTCAATCAGTTTATGGGGCTGAAAGTTTGAGTCCAGCATCAACCATGTTCCTCCAGTTCATCCTCCTCCTCATCTGGTGGTGAACTGAAAAAGAAGAAGAAGAAGAAGAGGAGGATGTACAAGAACCCCCCCATCATCCTCTTCTTCCTCTGATGAGGAAGAAAAGAAGGAAGAAGAGGAGGAGGATGTACAAGTCCCCCTCATCGTCCTCTTCTTCCTCCGACGAGGAACAAAAGAAAGAAAGATACAAGAAAAATAAAAAGCTCAGGGCAAAAAAGACACACGAATTATTCCGTAGAAGAAACAAAGTTGAAGTAAAGTAAAGATACTTCACACGTAGCACAGCTCACATACAAAGGAAACACTATGGAATGTTGTTTTAGAAAAACGATGAAAAGAAAAATCTATTTTTTTGATATTGCAATACGATTGTAGCACATTACATAACTTGTGTTAACATCAGACTGTTATACTTGTTATGAAGAATTCATGAAGATCATAGTCATAACTATTTATTTGTATTGATACTTGCAAAGAAGTATTCAAAGATACAGAATGATACTGTTCACTTACTCAAAGGTTGGCTCAGCGTCTGAGGCCCTGCGGCGCCGTGGTGCGGATGTCGCCTCGTTTAAACTGACCAGCTTCATAGCAGAGGTTAGATTGTTTTTTCTTTTTCATCAAAGGGAATATTACAATTTGGACAAACATAGTATTTAAATTGAGTTCAAAGGTCTTAATAAAGTTCTTATCTGAAGTGGGTCAATGAGCCAAAATTGTTCCCCAATTATGCAAAGTAACTCTTCAAAGTGGAAGTGTCTGAATTTAAAATAAATGTGTATTATCTGAATGACAAAATATTAATAATACTTTATTTTGTACTTATTTTTCAGGTACTTTTGGCGTCTAAAAAGCTGGGACTTCGAGTCTTTACGACAGGTGATTCTCTTCATGCAGACAACAAAATTCTTCAGTGTTTTGTGGAGAATCATGATGATTTAAAGAAAAAATCAAACATTAAAGGCGCAGTGAAGCTGATTCCCCTGACAAATAAGATTAGGGCTTAAAGCAGAGTGTTGTATTTTATTTCTTTTTGTAAATAGTGTTTAATGCTCAAAGTGTTTTTTTTCTATCAAACCTTCTGCTCAAAGTGTTTTATTTTTGTTCTATCGACATGAAGACAAATGTTGTGTCCGTGGTTGGTCGATTACACTTAGTATTGAACCTGACGTGGAGGTGGGATATTTCCAGTGACTCCACACAGTCGACAGTATTGGCGTGTACCTCCAGCCCCTCAACCAAAATACAAAGTGCCACCTGCAAAAACACAATTACTTGGTCAAACAGCTGCACTATTTTAATGACATTAAAATGACACATCATCTGACGACGAACCAACAGAAAACACATGAGGAGCTACGACTGGTCATAGATCCACATTTAATGATTCAGTGAGTTACATGTTTTCAGTTAAACACAATCATTTATGACTTTTTTCATAATGTATCACAATCTTATGTGCATGACTTAAACTGTGACTTTTCACTGATAGAACAGGACTTATCCACGTGTTCAGGATCTCATCATTTGAATATAGTGTTGGGAACAAGATGGGACCAATGCTTTTGGAGAAAGAAATGATTTATTTTTTGGTGAACGTGTGATTTCTGTGACAAACATTAGAAGAGCTGAATTTATGTTCTATCAAATATATATTTGCATCTTCAACATGTAACGATTTGAATGTTCTGTGATGCCTGTGTAGGTGATCGTTATTACAGGAACAACTGGAGCTGCTGTCCACATAATCCAAAAAAGAAAAAGGTTAAAGGTTGAAAAAGTTTGTGGTGAGGTAAGAATTGTGCGATCTAATCATTTCTCTTTTGACCGTCCAAATGCTGAGACAGGTTTTGTGGTAAATCTGTTTATACGGCTGAGCCCATCCACATGGGACTAAAATGGGGCGTGTCAGAACAAATAACTTAAAAGTACACTTTTCAAAACTACTTTCAGAAACGGGTCAGTACTTCATGATGCAACAGACAGAAAGCAAACAATAGACTCGGTCAGACTTTCTACTGTCTATTCCTGCACATAATACTGAAGTAGTATATACTATATATATATCTGTAGATGGAGAAAAAAATCAGGAGGAGTTTTAAGTACTTGAAATATGAACATTTATTAACAAAAATACAAATATTAGAACTTTAATTTACAAATAAATGTGCAAAAAGTACAAGTGGGTAAATAGCGGTGGCAACAAAAACGTGTGTCAGAACCCAGACTTTTTTATCTCCAAAGTATGTTTAACTTTTTTTTTTTTTTTTTTTTTTTAGCTGCTCTTTCTTTTTTTCTCACCTCTTCCCTTTTTTCCCTTCAGTTAAATATTTTTGTTCATCTTCCCTTCAAGGAAATGGTTCTGTTTAGGGAAAAATATTATTAGTTATGTTATTGATTGGCACCTGTCGTAATGTGGGAGTGAGGCGGACCAAAGATGTGGGACTCGGGGCAAGTTTAAGGGAGTTTATTGACCGAACAAGACACAAGACAAGTGACAGGAAGACCAGAGGTGCAGGGGACAAATGAGACGGGAACACAGCCGGTACCGGGAGACAGGGGGCGGGACACGGGCGGGACACGGGCGGGACACGGGCGGGACACGGGCGGGACACGGGCGGGACACGGCAGGTAGCACAGCAGAGACACGAGGACAAACAGTGAGGCGAACAGACGACCTGGCCCAGAGAGCTGGGTCCTGGCTCCTTTTATCCTCCTGCAGGTGAGTTGATTTGCCCTGACGGGCTGCAGGTGAGTGTGGGAGGAGCCAGGGCTCCGCCCAGCTCTGGAGTCAGGCAGGTGAGGGAGGGGGAGAGGAGACGCAGGAGCAGGGAAGCGTGGATCATGACAGCACCTTATGGATGTGGTGTAATTTACCTGAACTTTCAACTTCTGAATGACTCTCTCTAAAAACTGGCCTCATCGCTGAGCAGGGCCACCTCTGCCTCCAAGGCTGCGAGTGCTCCTGGGAATAACAAGAGTCTGACACATTAGTATAAAATGAAGACAGATCTTAACAAAGACACAAGAGTCGTGACATCAAGGCTTTGCTTTCCCAAATTCATTAGAAAAATCTCCTTTTATGAAGATAGTTCCTTATCCTGATTCAAATTGAAGCTCTTCAGACCCAAACTCTTGCATGACATGCTTTATTCATTTTGTTATTTGGTCTAATTGGGACCTGACATTTGTTCTATGTTTTAATCATTTTGATAGATTAAAAAACTAAATGAGAAACAATTGTGCTTCTTGGCACAGTGTGGCTCATTTAAAGAGCCGCTCACAGGCAGAAATATGCCTTTAACAAAGTCCATCTTTAATCTAAAAATATACTGTGTTATACTCTTCTGTCAGCACCAAAACACCAGTATAATGTTCTCATGTGGACACCTGTCCCTGGTAAACCCAAATATAAGTGGACGCCAGGTCCAAGGAGGTTAATCATTGTAATCACTGGAAAACAGTTTAGCCCTTGTTCGCCTCAAATAAGTGAAAGGTCAATAAGTTCTATGAAAAACTATGGAGGATTGCAGGATGTGACCTTGCTGCATTTTGTGCAGTTCAGTTGGTGAATGCACGGACTGAAAATGTACCACAGTCACACGGAGCCCGTCTTACCAGCTCTTGAACCCGAGGAAGAATGTGCACGAGTTCCCCTTTTGTGCCCGGTCTTTTAGGGCCCATCTGCACATCGACAAAATAAAATGAACAACGTGGGTATTTTTTTCATCATGTATTGGACAACTCCCCGTGTTTTCTTCTGTGTGGCACGCGGGTGGCTAAGGTGGCTCACGACTTTCACTACTTCTTCGTTTCCTTTTATGGCGGGTGTCGACCAACATTGAGGTGCCTTCTCTCCAAATACTGTGCTGGAGTGTGGGCCATGGTGTGGGTCACAAATGATGTTAATGGTTCAGTGTCAGATGCACAGAGTAGTTTGCTTCTGTCCTGACAAAGACGGCCAAAGAATGGATAGAAGTTTGACCAGTTTATCTCTATATAAGTATCAATTTATTTATTGTTTAATTGAAGTTAAGTTAATAATGCCCAAGTGGGCTATATTATAACGTTCTAATTAATGGGAATTTCACCAATGAATCCCACGACCTGATTATTTTAATTTGTCAATTGTTTCATCTGTCGAATGTACGTCATACACAATTTGGATCCGTAATATATATTATTAAAGTATAGCAATTTCATTTTACCCAAATATATAGTACATTTATATACCTGAAAAAGTAACCGTATGTTATGTGTGATACATGTGTAATCCATGCTCCCGCCGCATTATTAAAGTAGTAGTAGATAAGTTTTCCTCTAGACACATTCGATGGTGTTGTAGCTCTCAAATCTGTCCGTGGAGCCAAGGTTTTGTTGTTTGCATCATTCAACGTATTGCATAATGTAATGACCTATCGCTGCAGAACTCTCCTGTGCACACGATTATGTAGCATTTACTTCATTACATTATTTGTAGCCAGCCCGCGGACGACGACTACTACTACTACTACTACTACTACTACTACTACTAATACTAATACTACTACTACTACTAATACTAATACTAATACTAATACATTTTATTTATAGGGCGCCTTTCTGGACATTCAAGGTCACCTTACAATACAATTTCCAATTTACAGACAGTTCAAATGTAGATTTGATGTGGGGCGGAGTCATCTTGCGGCAGGTTGGTTAATACTGGTTAAAACCGCCAATGCGGGGTTGATGTACTAAACGCAAGATGCTAATGTGTGAATGTAAAGGTAGGAAAAACCCATGGAAGTGTGTAGGCTCGGCGTAAGATGGCGTTAACATAGCAAAGGAGGTAATGCGGGATTGGTGCGCAGGGGAAAGTGGAATTTTAATGTTGCCGAAAAGCACGATTGCCGATGCGTACTAGGGCGTAAGTGTTTGGTAGTGTTTAAAATAAGTTTTCTGTACAGCGTAGGAAGCGTTGCATAGAAAAGGAAAGGCGCTGTTTTTGCTTATGTCCTACAGATCGGACATTTAACTACGGCCACAGAAGTAGAGGAGGTACCTGCGACTGTCCACGGCCGTGTCCCAATTCGCCAAAATGCTCTTAGACGCACCATTGGAAGATGCACCTTGTCGCGCCGGAAATGACATAACGTAAAAAAAATGACATTAGTGAGTTACATAAATCAGAGGAAAAACAGAGTCGTTCTGTTATGTTGGAGAGAAGTGAGAAAAGGGTCCTAGAGTTGTGCTTGTTGGAGTGAGGCCGGAGTAGTAGTAGGTGGATGTGGCAGTGTCTTTGTAGTGTTGAATGTGGTTATTATACATGTCCAGGTGGATTGTAAGTCCAGTTTTGTTCTTAAGTCGTTCCAGTTGTCGTCCTTTGGCTTTGAGTTGTCGTAGAGCGGGAGTGAACCAGGGTGCAGAGCGGGAGAAGGAGACTGATCTTGTTTTGAGGGAGCGTGAGTGTCCAGAAGTGTCTGTAGGTTGTTGTTGTAGTGAGAAATCAGGTCGTCAGGTGGAGTGTTGGGATCTGTACTGGGGAAGTTATTCATGTCAGAAGAAAAAGTCTTGATGTTAATGTCCTTTATCTTACAGAATGAAATGGTGCGAGGGAGGAGGAGTTTGGATAGTGTGGTAACACTTTAGAATAACTACACCCTATTTAGCCTTAATAAAGCATGAACAAAGACTTCATTAATAATCAACACTTCATAATGATTCATGCTTAATAACTACTTAAATACAACCTTAAGAAACACTTAATTAGCCATTATTTGACTTGTGTTGGGTACAGTTACTCATACTTATTTCACACTTAGTTAAGTTTTTTTCTTGTGGCTCCTCTTGTGGCTCCTCTTGTGGCTCCTCTTCTGGCTCCGCTTGTGGCTCCTCTTCTGGCTCCTCTTCTGGCTCCTCTTCTGACTCCTCTCCTTACTCCTCTTCTGGCTCCTCTTCTGGCTCCTCCTCTGACTCCTCTTGTGGCTCCTCTTCTGGCTCCTCTTCTGGCTCCGCTTGTGGCTCCTCTTCTGGCTCCTCTTCAGCTCCTCTTCTGACTCCTCAGTTTGGCATTTTCTCCACAGACTTTTGTTTCTGGCTCATTTTCCCTCGTTTGTGGCTCCTCTTCTGACTCCTCTTCTGACTCCTCTTGTGGCTCCTCTTCTGGCTCCTCTTCTGGCTCCTCTTCCGTCTCCTCTTCTGGCTCCTCCTCTGACTCCTTAGTTTGGCCTTTTCTCCACAGACATTTGTTTCTGGCTCATTTTCCCTCGTTTGTGGCTCCTCTTCTGACTCCTCTTCTGACTCCTCTTCTGGCTCCTCTTCTGGCTCCTCTTCTGGCTCCTCCTCTCACTCCTCTTCAGGCTCCTCTTCTGGCTCCTCCTCTGACTCCTCAGTTTGGCCTTTTCTCCACAGACTGTTGTTTCTGGCTCATTTTCCCTCGTTTGTGGCTCCTCTTCTGACTCCTCTTCTGGCTCCTCTTCTGACTCCTCTTCTGGCTCCTCTTCCGTCTCCTCTTCTGGCTCCTCTTCTGGCTCCTCTTCTGGCTCCTCTTCTGGCTCCTCCTCTGACTCCTCTTCTGGCTCCTCTTCCGTCTCCTCTTCTGGCTCCTCTTCTGGCTCCTCTTCTAACTCCTCTTCTGACTCCTCTTCTGGCTCCTCCTCTGACTCCTCAGTTTGGCCTTTTCTCCACAGACTGTTGTTTCTGGCTCATTTTCCCTCGTTTGTGGCTCCTCCTCTCACTCCTCTTCTGGCTCCTCTTCTGACTCCTCTTCTGGCTCCTCTTCTGGCTCCTCCTCTGACTCCTCAGTTTGGCCTTTTCTCCACAGACTGTTGTTTCTGGCTCATTTTCCCTCGTTTGTGGCTCCTCTTCTGACTCCTCTTCTGGCTCCTCTTCTGACTCCTCTTCTGGCTCCTCTTCGGCTCCTCTTCTGGCTCCTCTTCTGGCTCCTCTTCTGGCTCCTCTTCTGGCTCCTCTTCTGGCTCCTCCTCTGACTCCTCTTCTGACTCCTCTTCTGACTCCTCTTCTGACTCCTCTCCTGACTCCTCTTCTGGCTCCTCCTCTGACTCCTCTTCTGACTCCTCCTCTGACTCCTCAGTTTGGCCTTTTCTCCACAGACTGTTGTTTCTGGCTCATTTTCCCTCGTTTGTGGCTCCTCTCCTGGCTCCTCCTCTTGCTCCTCTTCTGGCTCCTCTTCTTTCTCCTCTTCTGACTCCTCTTCTGACTCCTCTCCTGGCTCCTCTTCTGACTCCTCTCCTGGCTCCTTCTCTGACTCCTCAGTTTGGCCTTTTCTCCACAGACTGTTGTTTCTGGCTCATTTTCCCTCGTTTGTGGCTCCTCTTCTGACTCCTCTTGTGACTCCTCTTCTAGCTCCTCTTCTGACTCCTCTTCTGGCTCCTCTTCTGACTCCTCTTCTGGCTCCTCTTCTGGCTCCTCTTCTGACTCCTCTTCTGGCTCCTCTTCTGGCTCCTCTTCTGACTCCTCTTCTGGCTCCTCTTCTGGCTCCTCTTCTGACTCCTCTTCTGACTCCTCCTCTGACTCCTCTTCTGGCTCCTCTTCTGGCTCCTCTTCTGGCTCCTCTTTTGGCTCCTCTTCTGACTCCTCTTCTGACTCCTCCTCTGGCTCCTCTTCTGGCTCCTCTTCTGGCTCCTCTTTTGGCTCCTCTTCTGACTCCTCCTCTGACTCCTCTTCTGGCTCATCTTCTGGCTCCTCTTCTGGCTCCTCTTCTGGCTCCTCTTTTGGCTCCTCTTCTGACTCCTCTTCTGACTCCTCCTCTGGCTCCTCTTCTGGCTCCTCAGTTTGGCATTTTCTCCACAGACTTTTGTTTCTGGCTCATTTTCCCTTGTTTGTGGCTCCTCTTCTGATTCCTCTTGTGGCTCCTCTTGTGGCTCCTCTTCTGGCTCCTCTTCTGGCTCCTCTTGTGGCTCCTCTTCTGACTCCTCAGTTTGGCCTTTTCTCCACAGACTTTTGTTTCTGGCTCATTTTCCCTCGTTTGTGGCTCCTCTTCTGGCTCCTCTTGTGGCTCCTCTTCTGTCTCCTCAGTTTGGCATTTTCTCCACAGACTTTTGTTTCTGGCTAATTTTCCCTCGTTTGTGGCTCCTCTTCTGGCTCCTCTTGTGGCTCCTCTTGTGGCTCCTCTTCTGACTCCTCTTGTGGCTCCTCTTGTGGCTCCTCTTGTGGCTCTTCTCTTGTGAAAAAGCTGTTGTTGACATGGTTTCTTCTGCTGTGAAAATTCCAGTCTTTTCTGCAGGAAAAATCCTGTTTTTGACACGGTCCCTTCTGGTGTGTGATTACACAGTTTAACATCTGCCTTTCTGATCTGAAAATGTCGTTGTGTTTAACACGGTCCCTGGTGTGAAAATGCTGTTCTTTTGACACGGTCCCTGGTGTGAAAATGCTGTTCTTTTGACACGGTCCCTGGTGTGAAAATGCTGTTCTTTTGACACGGTCCCTTCTGGTGTGAAAATGCTGTTCTTTTGACACGGTCCCTTCTGGTGTGAAAATGCTGTTCTTTTGACACGGTCCCTGGTGTGAAAATGCTGTTCTTTTGACACGGTCCCTGGTGTGAAAATGCTGTTCTTTTGACACGGTCCCTGGTGTGAAAAATGCTGTGTTCTTTTGACACGGTCCCTTCTGGTGTGAAAATGCTGTTCTTTTGACACGGTCCCTGGTGTGAAAATGCTGTTCTTTTGACACGGTCCCTTCTGGTGTGAAAATGCTGTTCTTTTGACACGGTCCCTGGTGTGAAAATGCTGTTCTTTTGACACGGTCCCTTCTGGTGTGAAAATGCTGTTCTTTTGACACGGTCCCTGGTGTGTGAAAATGCTGTTCTTTTGACACGGTCCCTTCTGGTGTGAAAATGCTGTTCTTTTGACACGGGTCCCTGGTGTGAAAATGCTGTTCTTTGACACGGTCCCTTCTGGTGTGAAAATGCTGTTCTTTTGACACGGTCCCTGGTGTGAAAATGCTGTTCTTTTGACACGGTCCCTTCTGGTGTGAAAATGCTGTTCTTTTGACACGGTCCCTGGTGTGAAAATGCTGTTCTTTTGACATGGTCCCTTCTGGTGTGAAAATGCTGTTCTTTTGACACGGTCCCTTCTGGTGTGAAAATGTTGGTTCTTTCTGGAGCAAAAATGATGTTGTGTTTTATTCGGTCATTTCTGGTTGAAAATGCTGTAACTTTTTCAGCTTTTAGACTCCAGGCGCCAGATTTGTGCCGCTCCGACGCTTGACGACGCACCGCAAAAACGCAGGACGCCCAAGACACGTACCCGGCCTTCTTGGAGTCCCTGGGAGGGGTACTAGACAGTGCACCGAACAGGGACTCCGTTGTTGCACTGAGGGACTTCAACGTCCACGTGGACAAGGACAGTGACACCTGGAGGGGCGTGGTCAGGAAGAACACCCTCCCTGATCTGAACCCGAGCGATGTTCTGTGATTGGACGTCTGTGGTAGTCAGATTTTCTAGAACAAACACCATGTTCGAGCACAAGGTCCATCAGTGCACGTGGCACCAGGACACCCTCGGTCGGAAGTCGGTGATCGACTTTGTCCAGGACATGAGGCCAAAGGTCAGATGACACGACGACACTCAGGTGAAGAGAGCGGCAGAGCTGTAGAGCACCACCTGGTGGTGAGTTGGATCTGGTGACAGAGGAGGAAGCTGGATAAACCTGGCAGACCCAAGTGTACTGTGAGGGTCTGTTGGGAACATCTGGTGGAGCAGCGCTCTGTCAGTTAGGCTTTCAACTGACACCTCTAGGAGAGCCTCTCGCTGATCCCAGGGGAGGCTGAGGACATGGATTCTGAGTGGACCATGGTCTCCGCCTCTTATCGATGCGGGCGCTCGTAGCTCTGGTCGTAAGGTCTGCGGTGCTTGTCGGAGGGGCAACCCCCGAATCAGGTGGTGGACTCCCGAAGTAAGGGATGTCGTCAGGCTGAAGGAGTCCTATCGAGCCTTGCTGGCTTGTGGGACTCCTGAGGCAGCTGAAGTTCAGGAGGAGCAGTGCTGTTTTCGTCCCACTTGTTGAACACTGGACCAGCTCTACACTCTCCATCGGGTCCTCGAGGTTCATGGGAGTTTGCCACAGTCCACATGTGTTTTGTGGATCTGGAGAAGGCATTTGACCGTGTCCCTTGTGGTGTCTTTTGGGGGGTGCTCTGGGAGTATGGGGTCCTTTGCTCAGGTCTGTCTGGTCCCTGTGTGACCGGAGCAGGAGCTGTGTTCTCTGCAGTGAGTCAGACTTGTTCCAGGTGCATGTTGGACTCCGCCAGGGCTGCACTTTGTCACCGGTTCTGTTCATTATATTTATGGAGAGAATTTCTAGGCGCAGTCAGGGGCTGGAGGGGGTCTGGTTCAGGGGCTGGAGAGGGTCTGGTTCAGGGGCTGGAGGGGGTCTGGTTCAGGGGCCGGAGGGGTCTGTTCAGGGGCCGGAGGGGGTCTGGTTTAGGGGCTGGAGGGGGTCGGGTTTAAGGGCTGGAGGGGGTCGGGTTCAGGGGCTGGAGGGGGTCGGGTTCAGGGGCTGGAGGGGGTCTGGTTCAGGGGCCGGAGGGGTCTGGTTCAGGGGCTGGAGGGGGTCTGGTTCAGGGGCTGGAGGGGGTCGGGTTCATGAACCACAGGATCATCTCTGCTGTTTGCAGATGATGTTGTCCTGATGCTTCTTCAGGACCTGCAGCACTGAGGCGGTTTGAGCCGAGTGTGAAGTGTCTGGGATGAGAATCAGCTCCTCCAAATCTGAGGCCATGGTTCTCGACCGGAGAAAGGTGGTTCGCCCTCTCCTGGTGGGTGGAGAGTCTTTGCCTCAGGTGGAGGAGTTCAAGTATCTCGGGGTCTTGTTCATGAGTGAGGGACGGATGGAGCGTGTGATTGACAGTTGGATCAGCGTCTGCAGTGATGTCGCTGTTTCAGTCTGTTGTGGTGAGAGGAGGTGAGTCGAGGTGGAGTATCTCGGGGTCTTGTTGAGTGAGGGACGGAAAGGAACTGATTGACAGTGATCAGAGTCTGTTTCAGTCTGTTGTGGTGAAGAAGGAGGTGAGTCGAAAGTCAAAGCTCTGGATTTTCCTCACCTCTGGTCATGACTCTGGGTAATGACCGAAAGGACAAGATCGTGGACAAGTGGCTGAAATGGGCTTCCTTTGCAGAGTGGCTGGGCGCTCCCTCAGAGATAGAGTGAGGAGCTCAGTCACACATGAGGAGATCAGAATAGAGCCGCTGCTCCTTCACTTCGAGGAGTCAGCTGAGACTCGGACGTCTGCTCAGGATGTCTCCTGGACGCCTCCCTCGGGAGGTGCTTATGTCCCACTTGGAGGAGGCCCCGGGGAAGACCCAGGACACGCTGGAGGGACTATGTCTCTGGCCTGGGAACACCTTGGGGTCCCACCGGAGGAGCTGGAGGAGGTGTCTGGGGTGAGGGAAGTCTGGGAGTCTCTGTTTAGACAGCTGCCCCCGCGACTCGGCCCCAGATAAGAGGAAGAACATGGATGGGTGGATGGATGTATATTAACTGTTTGTATGATGTTTTCAAGCACATTTCTAAGGAGATTTCAAGTTCAGAAGTATTTTTGAGGGGAGAGGAGCTTGAGCTGGTACAAGAGTTCAAGTATCTCGGTGTAGTTCTCGACTCCTGTCTCACAAAAACACGTCAAAAAAATCTCAAAAACAACTAAATTTAATCTTCACAACTTCCGACATATTAGACAGTCATTGACATTAAAGGCAGCGAGAATGTTTCTGCAGCTCTGATCTTCTCACATATCGAATACTGCTTCACTAACTGGACCCTGACCAGTGCCACTTAAACAGACTGAATCACTGTATCAAAGAGACTTCAAATCTTTGCTCAGAAACAGATTTCATATCACCACTGTCAAATCCTTCAAACATATCATTTATTGAGCTTTGACACTTTCAAACACTTCAAGTTTGTACAATATACAAAATCCTCCATGGACTCGCACCACCACCACTACAAGAATTTATGAAACAAAAAGCTCCCACTGGCAGGACCAGGGCGACTACGAGAGGTGACTGTGAGGTTCTTTACGACGTACCACCTTCACACAGTCAGTCCTCTCAGTCAGAGGAACATGTGGAATAACATCCTCACACAATAAGAGAATCCTCCACATATAACACCTTTAAAATAAGAGAATCCTCCACATATAACACCTTTAAAATAAGAGAATCCTCCACATATAACACCTTTAAAATAAGAGAATCCTCCACATATAACACCTTAAAATAAAGAGAATCCTCCACATATAACACCTTTAAATAAGAGAATCCTCCACATATAACACCTTTAAAATAAGAGAATCCTCCACATATAACACCTTTAAAACGCACCTTCAAAAATGTCTCAAATCCAACCAACACTGCTCCACTAGAGCTGTTCAGACTCATGTACATGATACATAGACGTGTGGAGCATGATGAACAGACTCACATCGTACTGTTGTAGTTGTGCGGTGCATGTACATGTGTGTAGACACTGCACACATGTACACAATCCACGCTGTCACTGTTACCCTGTAATCTATGCGCTCACTGTTTTTTTTTCATGTCATTAATATATGTAAATATGTAAATCTGTATAAGTATGAATGTTTGAGGACACTCTGTAAACTCCAGAGTCTCGTCGTCTCTGAGGCAGGAGACACTCACACATGTGACTCAACTGGTTTTACACTAAATTCACTGATTTATTAGAAAGACCACAGCACTTTAAAATGACTGAAGCACTTTAGCCACACACGCACTTTTCAAACAGGCACTTTAGACGCAGGAGTGTGATTTTTTTTTTGGGGTTGTTTGATTTTTGTCTGTTTGTCGTTGGTGTCGTCCTGTCTCTTGTCCTGTTTTAGATGTGAGGGACTGAGAATGAAAATGAGCTGTGCAGCGACTTCTGCACATTTACACATGTCGTTTTTACTGGTGTTTCTTAATGTGCATTGTCCCTTTTCAAATAAATACATTTGACCACAGGTTAGTGTATTTTACACCTGAGTTACACGACTATATCCTCCACATTCTTTGTAGGACTTTCGAAGGCACTGGCCCATGTTTTCTGTCCTTATTAAACCCGACGGCTGTAATGTGGCTGATTTCTCTCTGTTTCAGTGGATGGACACAGCGGACTTACAAATGCAGCTGATAGATCTGAAAAGCTCTGCATGGTGTGAGACAAAGTTTTCGTGAGCTGAAGTTGAAAGCACAGATGTATCAACCAGCCAGTGTTTGTGATGTTGCTCATCTCTTTGTAAGTTTCCCTCTGTCACATGTTGCACTGGCCCTGCTCTCTTTGTATTTGGCTCCACTTATATGAACAAATATTCTCAAAAATGAAAAATGATGCACAAATCACAAAGCAAAGCAGTGAAATCTCTTGAATGTTTCTAGTCCATTTGTTTTACAGTTGTTTCACTCAGCTCAGTTGTATTTTAGCCTGTTTTTTGTGACAAGTTGGTTCTTACTTTTCTGGATGAAGATAAAAGAGTATTGGACGTTCCTTAATATTTAAAGTATCCTGCATTGTTTGTGGTACTTTTGTACTGACATTATTACAAGTTTGGAAAGATCTGTGTGGCACATATGTTGTTAGAAACAAACCACTGGACCAGTTATAGTTTCAAAGTGACGAGTGTAAAAAGAGCCACAGTCAAGTTCACTTTAACCCCTTACCATTCCGGGTATTTTTGGTGAAATTGCCTACGTTCTGACCTCTCCAAATTAAAATGATTACTGTTATTGAACCATAAGTATTATTTACACAAGTTTGGGGTCTTTGTAAAGGTAACATCCTCTAGTTTTACCCTCAGGTGTCAGAATCACTGTAAGTTTGTCTGGTAAGTATTTATACACTTTGGAACACACATAAAAAATGATTTTTCTCATCCTCGCCTAAATTTTTTTGTAAAAATTAAGGTGGAGAAAGCTGCAGTAGGAGCTGGGGACAAAAATACACCATATTTCAATTGAAAATGTTGTTGACCTCTCACATTTCAGATTTGAGGTCAATCTATAAAAAAATGAGATTTTTACACTTATTTCATTATGACTAAATCCAGGCGCTTTATGGAGGGACTTGATGTATCCAAGTTTATCCAAACCTCTCCAAATGGAGACATTTGGAGAACGTTTGGAAAAACTGCAATAACTTTTGAATGCTTCAACCCACAGACATCAATGAGGCTCTACTGAAAGCTCACACTTAGAGGAATCTGTATCTGCACTGAGCTGCTCTATTACTTATGTAAATTTATATAGCATATCAAAACATAATATAAAAAATACATATATTTGTTTATGAAATATAGTCAAAACAAGGGGTATGGGTCAAAATAAATATATATATTTCCACAAACTCCACACACTGCAAACAATGAACAAACACACACTGTAAACAGCAGTGAAAAGCTCATGTACATGATTATGGCTTGTCCAAAAAATGGTGAAAAAATGTCTTGCAAAACCTGGTAACAGCCGATGAGTGAATCTGATAACGTCACCCATGTGCCTAAAGAAAAACACAAACACATTAGTAACAAGAAAGTACAAAATTGAGAGAGGGTGAAGTAATATTATATCATATACATATTATAATTGTACTTACAATACTGTAAACTGCAGAATAAAACACCTTTCAATCAATAAACAAATGAAGTCTAATTCATACAGATAAACACAAATGTGCCTGAGCCCATGGTTCCAGTGCCACTATGCACAGAAGTGATGCTAATGATTACACACGATATATTTTATCTACAATTATGTAAATAGCAGAATGAACCACCGGGCTTACCGACCCAGAACAGCATCCAGTCCATCAAAGAATATGCTCCTCCACTCTGAGTCCACCGTGGAATCTGCCACGGACCGCTCCGGGTCCGAGATGCCTCTGGTATAACTTGTACAAACATCCACAGTGTCCGCGGTCACGTACTGTCTTTGTTTTATCCGTTTCGTCGTGTTTAGAAGCAAAACTGTTGCAAAATCACAGTGCGTCATTTTACGCACACTTTACGCACGAAAAGCCGTGATTCATTTACTTTCGTTACGCACTGGGCCTGCTCCGTGTGTTTACAGAAAACCATGGCATGTCATACATCCTCGTGTTCAGCTGCTCATTGGCTGTGAGGAGAAAACGTCACTGAATGTGTGAGATGTGACTGGTTGATTCTACACGGGGGAGAGTGGGGCGTACACTTTCAGTCACCTGTAGCACTGATTCGCTGTCTGGGGCTCCAGTGACCCTCAACCTCCACCTTATTGGACAAACTTGGTGTCAATCAGAAGCTAGCAAGTTTGTCTATCACTGAGAAACAAAGTTGGCGCTGTCTGAAGTTTGTTATGCCTGAAATTGACGAAAGAAATGCAAAAAAATGACGGAGCAGATTTCACTTTCCTGCAGCAGATTGGACATGGAGGATCTAACTTATTTTGTGGACATAATTTCTTGACTGGATTATATTCTCTGGACGTCTACGGAAAGAATGAGACCGATATTGTGGAAATATGTTGATGTTTGACAGAACCAGAGCCTCAAAGTTGAGTGAAGTCCAAATAGGCATTTTTGGCTTTTCTGTAAAAAAACGCTTTCCTGACAGCACTGTGGTGACTTTAGGTGGAAATGGTTTACATATTCGGAAAGATGAGATCCGTAGCTTTCATTTGATGTGTAGATTGTTTGTGTGGGTGACGCAGAAGTGAATGTACATTGCTGTAAAGTTTTAAAGAAAAGGCGACGGCCCGCGGGCCGTCGGAACGGTGAGTGGTTTTAAATGGAAAAGCCAACGAGTTGAATTAAGAGTTAACAAACACGTAACACAAAACTGGCACTTAGTTTGTATAAGGACCTTTAAAAGTACTTTTATATTGTGTCAGTTTCAGCTCAAAATAAAAGCTTTGGTTTTAGTTGTGTTTTCTGTGTTTCTGTTTCTCTTTAAGATGACGTCATGAATTTAGAGGGTTTTAGTTAAATAATAAAAGACACAAATATATTTATATTTTTGTAATGACGTTGATTTTCACTATTTTAATGACGTTTATAATAAACTCATGTGTCAGTATTTTTTGACTCTTTTTCTCATGAAATGCTGTTATTTCTGAGCCTGTTTGGATCCAGGGTTAAATCTGCACATGGCACAATTTTTCTTTGAATATGAAAAGTTGCAAAAATGTCTTGAGTTTGAGCGACACATTGATGAGCACAATTTAAACTAAAATGTTTGTTAATAAAAAAATAAAAATCAACCAATATTCAAATGTCTTTGTGTCATATTTATACCTCATACTTGACTTTTAGCAGAGACACACTCAGCGTCTTAAACTTTTTCAGTTTTATTCCTCGGTAAAAGAGTTTGTTGACCCCTGTTTTAATCTAAATGTGACTTTTATCATTTGTACGTTTTATTTTGAAAAACCGGAAGTGTGCTTTTCTCCCGTGTGTTTTATTTTGGTAGTGTCACTTCCTGTCTCAGTGGCCAGAGGGTAAGTTCTGTCTCTTAAATATCATATATTTTATAAAATGACTCACTGTGAGCATAAATACAAGAACACACGTTGATAAGACGATGTTTTCACATGTAGTGGATGTATTTTGGAGCCAAAACTTTAAGTTTTGTCCATTTTATTTGGACTGTAAATGTTTGTTTTCTTCATATTGTAACATGGAGCTGAATGGAGCGAAAATGAGCCGAAAATTAGACTGTTCATCCAACGAGCCTGAGTCTGATATGACTGAAGACATGTGTATTTATTTATTTATTTTATTTATTTGACTGAAGACGTGTGTATTTATTTATTTATTTATTTTATCCTCTTTAATACCCCACAGAAGTAAATACCTCCTCTTTAATACCCCACAGAAGTAAATACCCCCTCTTTAATACCCCACAGAAGTAAATACCTCCTCTTTAATACCCCACAGAAGTAAATACCTCCTCTTTAATACCCCACAGAAGTAAATACCCCCTCTTTAATACCCCACAGAAGTAAATACCCCTCTTTAATACCCCACAGAAGTAAATACCCCTCTTTAATACCCCACAGAAGTAAATACCCCCTCTTTAATACCCCACAGAAGTAAATACCTCCTCTTTAATACCCCACAGAAGTAAATACCTCCTCTTTAATACCCCACAGAAGTAAATACCCCCTCTTTAAATACCCCCTCTTTAATACCCCACAGACCCACTTTAAGTAAATACCCCTCTTTAATACCCCACAGAAGTAAATACCCCTCTTTAATACCCCACAGAAGTAAATACCCCCTCTCTTAATACCCCACAGAAGTAAATACCCCTCTTTAATACCCCACAGAAGTAAATACCCCTCTTTAATACCCCACAGAAGTAAATACCCCTCTTTAATACCCCACAGAAGTAAATACCTCCTCTTTAATACCCCACAGAAGTAAATACCCCCTCTTTAATACCCCACAGAAGTAAATACCCCACTTTAATACCCCACAGAAGTAAATACCCCCCTTAAATACTTTAATACCCCACAGAAGTAAATACCCCTCTTTAATACCCCACAGAAGTAAATACCCCCTCTTTATATACCCCACAGAAGTAAAATACCTCCTCTTTAATACCCCACAGAAGTAAATACCCCTCTTTAATACCCCACAGAAGTAAATACCCCTCTTTAATACCCCACAGAAGTAAATACCCCTCTTTAATACCCCACAGAAGTAAATACCTCCTCTTTAATACCCCACAGAAGTAAATACCCCTCTTTAATACCCCACACAAGTAAATACCTCCTCTTTAATACCCCACAAAGTAAATACCCCCTCTTTTAAATACCCCACAGAAGTAAATACCTCCTCTTTAATACCCCACAGAAGTAAATACCCCTCTTTAATACCCCACAGAAGTAAATACCCCTCTTTAATACCCCACAGAAGTAAATACCTCCTCTTTAATACCCCACAGAAGTAAATACCTCCTCTTTAATACCCCACAGAAGTAAATACCCCTCTTTAATACCCCACAGAAGTAAATACCTCCTCTCCTCTTAATACCCTCTTTACAGAAGTAAATACCCCTCTTTAATACCCCACAGAAGTAAATACCCCCTCTTTAATACCCCACAGAAGTAAAATACCCCTCTTTAATACCCCACAGAAGTAAATACCCCTCTTTAATACCCCACAGAAGTAAATACCCCTCTTTATACCCCACAGAAGTAAATACCCCTCTCTTTAATACCCCACAGAAGTAAATACCCCTCTTTAATACCCCACAGAAGTAAATACCTCCTCTTTAATACCCCACAGAAGTAAATACCCCTCTCTTAAATACCCCACAGAAGTAAATACCCCTCTTTAATACCCCACAGAAGTAAATACCCCCTCTTTAATACCCCACAGAAGTAAATACCTCCTCTTTAATACCCCACAGAAGTAAATACCTCCTCTTTAATACCCCACAGAAGTAAATACCCCCTCTTTAATACCCCACAGAAGTAAATACCCCTCTTTAATACCCCACAGAAGTAAATACCTCCTCTTTAATACCCCACAGAAGTAAATACCTCCTCTTTAATACCCCACAGAAGTAAATACCTCCTCTTTAATACCCCACAGAAGTAAATACCCCCTCTTTAATACCCCACAGAAGTAAATACCCCCTCTTAATAATACCCCACAGAAAAGTAAATACCCCCTCTTTAATACCCCACAGAAGTAAATACCTCCTCTTTAATACCCCACAGAAGTAAATACCCTCTCTTTAATACCCCACAGAAGTAAATACCCCCTCTTTAATACCCCACACAAGTAAATACCCTCCTCTTTAATACCCCACAGAAGTAAATACCCCCTCTTTAATACCCCACACAAGTAAATACCTCCTCTTTAATACCCCACACAAGTAAATACCCCCTCTTTAATACCCCACAGAAGTAAATACCTCCTCTTTAATACCCCACAGAAGTAAATACCCCTCTTTTTAATACCCCACAGAAGTAAATACCTACCTCCTCTTTAATACCCCACAGAAGTAAATACCTCCTCTTTAATACCCCACAGAAGTAAATACCTCCTCTTTAATACCCCACAGAAGTAAATACCTCCTCTTTAATACCCCACAGAGGTAAATACCTCCTCTTTAATACCCCACAGAAGTAAATACCTCCTCTTTAATACCCCACAGAAGTAAATACCTCCTCTTTAATACCCCACAGAAGTAAATACCTCCTCTTTAGATTGAGTTTATAACAGTACAGTGTAAAGGTGAGGACTGCAGACAGGGGCAATAAGACACAGACACAGAAAACAGTGACTCTGCGGACGCCATTACAAGGACTTTATGAACGTCACTTTACTTTGGATCAAAAACACATCTTCAGAAACATGAGAGTTTTGTGAATCGTCCTTTTAGAGAAATACCACTGAGATTCAAACAGGAGGATTTTTATTTAGTTACTTGAGCCCAGGCGAGTTAGCATGCTAACAGTGCACTTCCTGATTATTGGAAAATAAAAGTCTTTATAATTAGATCTAGACAGAAGAGCGGCTTATAAGTCTCATTTTATTAAAATATGTGGAAACAAGCAGGTGCAGGACATTTAAAACTTTACAAATAAAGTGAATCTTAAAACTTTATTTTATACATATATTTCTTAAGTTCTGACTGAAATGTCAGACTCATTTAAAGATAAAAGCAGAGCTGTGATTGGCTCAGAAGCTGTGCTCGGTGGTGACCTCAGCGGCGACGTCATCATACTCCTCCTCCTCAGCGGCGACGTCATCATATTCCTCCTCCTGCTGGCCCGTCTCCATGGAAACGAGGTGTGAACTTCCTGTGGGCGGAGTCAGGACAATTAGCCCAAAGTGGGGTTGTGTTCAGATGCCCTCCCAAAGCCCCTCTCTGCTCCACACTGCCCCCCAGTGACCTGAAACCTGTGTCTGTGTAATACCTCTTTTATCCAGCAGGGGGAAACATTTGATCTTTTATTTAGAGCGATTCATGTTTGAATAATCCTGTATTGTCCTGCAACTGAGGCCTGAGGGCTCAGATAGTCTGTTTTCACCTACCCCCTATCCCCGCCCCCTGCTCTATACTTACAAATTCAAACATGTTAATCTTTGTGTTAGCCTGAGTGTTAGCTTCTGTGTTAGCCTGAGAGTTAGCCTGTGTGTTAGCCTCTGTGTTAGCCTGTGAGTTAGCCTGTGTGTTAGCCTCAGAGTTAGCCTGTGAGTTAGCCTGTGTGTTAGCCTGTGAGTTAGCCTGTGTGTTAGCCTCTGTGTTAGCCTGTGAGTTAGCCTGTGAGTTAGCCTGTGAGTTAGCCTGTGTGTTAGCCTGTGTGTTAGCCTCAGAGTTAGCCTGTGTGTTAGCCTGTGAGTGATTTCTTTTCTCTGGCTAATCTCTGAACTTCACTCTCTTCAAAGGAGTGGTTAGTGTCTTTGAGATGGAGATGTACAGCAGACTGGTGTCCTGAGGAGCTCTCACGCTGGTGTTGGTACATCCTCTTGTGGACTTCAGCTCTGCATTCAACACCATCCTCCCTGCTCTGCTCCAGGACAAGCTCGCTCAGCTCAACGTGCCTGACTCCACCTGCAGGTGGATCACTGACTTCCTGACAGACAGGAGGCAGCACGTGCGGCTGGGAAAGAATGTCTCGGACACCCGGACAATCAGCACAGGATCTCCACAGGGCTGTGTACTTTCCCCCTCTGCTCTTCTCCCTGTACACTAACTGCTGCACCTCCAGCCACGACTCCGTCAAACTGGTCAAGTTTGCGGATGACACCACCCTCATCGGGCTCATCTCGGACGGGGATGAGTCTGTCTACAGGAGGGAGGTGGATCGGCTGGTGTCCTGGTGCAGCAGCAACAACCTGGAGCTCAACGCCCAGAAGACAGTGGAGATGATTGTGGACTTCAGGAAAGTCACAGCCCCCCTGCCCCCCCCTCGCCTTGACCGATTCCCCCATCACCACCCGTGGACTCTTTCCGCTTTTTGGGCCCCTGCATCACCCAGGACCTCAAGTGGGAGCCGACCATCAGCTCCTCATCAAGAAAGTCCAGCAGAGGATGTACTTCCTGCGGCAGCTGAGGAAAGACAAGCTGCCGGTCCAGATGATGGTGCAGTTCTACACGGCCATCACTGAGTCCATCCTCACCTCCTCCATCACTGAGTCCATCCTCACCTCCTCCATCACCTCCTCCATCCTCACCTCCTCCATCACTGAGTCCATCCTCACCTCCTCCATCACTGTGTGGTTCTCTGGGGCCACAGGGACAGACAGAGACTGCAGCACATTGTGCTCTGCTGAGAAGGTGATTGGCTGCAGCCTCCATCTCTCCAGGACCTGTACGTCTCCAGGACTCGGGTGGAGCAGGTCGTATAGCAGCTGACACTTCTCACCCTGGACATGGACTATTTCAGCCACTTCCCTCTGGCAGGAGGCTACGGTCCATCAGGACCAGAACCTCTCGTCACAAGAACAGTTTCTTCTCCTCTGCTGTTTCCCTCATGAACACTTCATAAACCTGCACTAAACTGGACACTTCATAACACTGGTCACTTTAATAACCCATGTTGCACTGTTGTTGTTGTTTTGATGCCACTATTGTATATATTTCCACTATTGTATATATTTCTACTATTGTATATATTTCTACCTCCTGCATGCCCTTATTTGTATTTATTTAGTGTGTTTTTTTTTGTGTGTGTGTTGTTGTATGTCGCACTTTATCACCGAAGTAAGTTCCTAGTCTGTGAGCTCTGCTCACGGACAACGGCAATAAAACTTCTTCTGATTCTGATTCTGAAACTTCTTCTGGAGTGTCTGTTTAGTTTCTCCAGTGTAACGCTCACTTCACTCTTCACAAACTGAATGGAGTCGACACTTTACTTTGTTTGTGGCTCAGGATTTTTTCCTTTGGATGAACCAGTTTTTGTCTTAACGTGTTTGTAGGTTTGAAAAAGACAGGAATCTCATACCGTCTGAAAATCCTCTGAAGTTTTTCAGACCTGCTGTGTGAGGAATGGTAACACCTTTCCTTTTACGTTCAGATTCCCTGTTGTCTTGTTTTTTTTTTTGCTCTCTTAGATCTATTGAAGGCCCATTTTGGATCTCCACAAGCAGAGAGGGCTTTCTCCACGTGATGTTCCTCCTTCACTTTTCCCTCTGTGTTTGTTGAGCTCTGTGTTGTAGAGGATAGATAACTCTGAGTCTGTGCCTCAGTGGATGGTGTGAATCAAACAGCAGGTATTGGTCCGTGTGTGTGGGCTTCCTGAAGACTTCTACCTGGAGATGTTGGTCCTCTCCTGTAGTTACTGCACAGTCTAAGAAGGACAGTTTGTTCTCTTTGGCTTCTTCCCGTGTGAACTTGATGTTTGGATCCACATTAATATGTGCAGTAAAGGGCTCCAGATCCTGAATTTTGATTTTAGTCCAGTTATCATCCACATATCGATGCCAATGTGTGGGTGGAGTACCTGGACATGAGGCCAATGTCTCCTGTTCAAACTGTTCCATGTATAAATTAGCCATAATAGGAGAGACCGGTGAGCCCATGGCACAGCCGTGGATTTGCCTGTAGAAGTTTCCTCTAAACTGGAAATATGTGGGATTTAAACAAATTTCCAGCAGTTTGCAGATTTGTTCCGGTGTCTGGTTCTCTCTTTTAGCCTCGTATCCCTGCAGTAGTCTCTTCTTTGCAGCCTCCACTGCTACTGACGTGGGGATACAGTGAAAAGAGAGGGGAAACATCAAATGACCATGGTCTCATCTGAATCAAATTGGAGATGCTTGATTTTGCTCAAAAATTCTGCTGTGTTCTCAATATGGTGCTGCCCACCAGAGGAGCCAGGATGGTCTTCAGATGTTTAGCCACATTGTATGTGATAGAATCAACAGTACAAAAAACGTGCAAGAATCCCCCTGGTGACAAACGTGTTTCTCTTCCCTGATAAATGTAGATGATGTGAGCAGAACACAGGCTCCTCCCTCGGTGGAGGTCCAAAAACTGCACCAAAAAGGCTGTTGGTCCAGACCTTGGAGGACCTGGAGCCCCTGGTGTGGGTTCATTCTTTAGTTTAGGAACATCTCAGACTGTGGGGTTACCTGTGCAACGCTGCCCCCTGTAGATCAGCACCAGCAGCACAGTGCACACGCCGTACGGACTGGCCACCAGCAGAGGGCGCACTAGCCACAGCATCCACACAGAGGGAGAAGAGGGAGGAGGAGGAGAGGAGGGGGGAGGAGGAGAGGAGGGGGGAGGATGAGAGGAGGGGGGAGGAGAGAAGGGGGGAGGAGGAGAGGAGGGAGGAGGAGAGGAGGGATGATCTGGAGTGAGATAAAACGTGCAGTGAGATATCAGTATTTTTTGGCCCTAAGTTCAGCGTCTTCTCTGTCAGTTTAAATAAACAAAAGTCACATGATTTTTTCACAATATCTTCATAAAGTGGAGCCATTATTCAAGCTCAAAGACGTGTTTGTCGTCAGTTTAAAGGACTTTAAACCATAAGATTCATTTGACAGTTTGTGGAGCCGATCCCAAACTAATAATGAGAAGGTTCAACATTTGTGGAGCAGAAGTTTGGACATTTGTTTAAAAATAGTAAGTCTCCCATAGAGTGACATAGAGTTATATAGAGTAGAGTATATAGAGTTTTATAGAGTTATACAGGCCCCGCCTCCATCTGAAACATCATCTATCTATATACCAGGGCTGTGTCCCACAAAGCGGGGTAGCCTAGACAGGACACACACTCCCGTTCCCTCCCTCCTTCCCCTCCCCAAACCCTCCCTCCTCGCGACTCTCCATCTCCCCCATCTGCACCAGCGTCACCTCCCCACCACCATCACCACTCTCCTCCCATTGCCTACAACCTCTGCCGAGGAGGCCAAGCCCGCACTGACGTCCACCCGCCCCCCCATCCATGCACCGGACAGCCGAAAGGGCAGCCAGCGTACCCGAGTCGAACACCCCCAGGACCCGCCACAGGCGACACGACGGAAGCAAACCGGCCAGACCCAGAGTGCAAAAACAGACCACCACCAGCACCCAGGAATCCTCCAGAGGACCACATAGGGACAGCCGCTGCACCCAGAAAGGGACAATGAGCACCTAGAGAGGGACAACGAGCACCCAGAGAGGGACAACGAGCACCCAGAGAGGGACAACGAGCACCCAGAGAGGGACAACGAGCACCCAGAGAGGGACAACGAGCACCCAGAGAGGGACAATGAGCACCCAGAGAGGGACAATGAGCACCCAGAGAGGGACAACGAGCACCCAGAGAGGGACAACGAGCACCCAGAGAGGGACAACGAGCACCCAGGCGCACCTCCCGTCCATCACCATCACCGCTGCTGTTCTATTGTTCTATTTTTCCCCTTTCTCCCAATATTTTTTCATATCCTGTGTTGCCCTATATTGTGTATATTGTATGTATGTATGTATATATATATATATATGTGTGTGTGTGTGTGTGTGTGTGTGTGTGTGTGTGTGTGTGTGTGTGTGTGTGTGTGTATATATTGTGTCTAAATGCGTTAAAAAGGAGGACATTGTCCTGCAGGCCTAAGTGTAAATATTCAGCCCTAACTAAGAAATGATGCATTAAAACAAACTAAAAACATTGGGAGAGGGACCAGGTTCAAATTACAGCAACAATAACAGCAAAACCAGAGGTGCACCGAGACAACGCTGCCCCCGTCCACCATACAAACCCCCAAAGAACCCCGGATCCAGATGGCCATCCGGATCACACACCCAAGCACCAGCCAGCCGCTCCCTCGGTCCCCCACAACCAGGCCTGGTGGTGATACCACCCAAGCCCACCAACAACCCCCCCAAAACCCAGCACCCAGACGGACACGCGGGCCAATGCCAGCACAAACCCAACGTCCCCGGAGAGGCAACACCCAATTTAGCTGTGATGATGTTGAGGAACGGACATCTTGGTTTAAGGTTTAAGGACTGATCTAAACCACACCGCACCAGGGTCACAGCCCAGTGTGGCACTTCCACAGCAGGGCCTCAGCCGAAGCTGGATTCCCCTGCCGCTTCATACCAAGACCAGTCCTCTACCACATCCATCCTTTCATCCATACACAAACTCTCTCCATTCATCCCTGTCCTGAGCCTCTCTCCCTGCACCACACTCATCCCTCTTGCATTCAACGCTCTTCTTACACCCTCTGTCCATCCCATTCACGGTCTTCCTCTCATTCTCACTCCACTCACATCAGATTCGTACACCTTTTTCACCAACCGCTCCCTTTCCATTCTCTCAACATGTCCAAACCATCCCGATGCCTTTTTCTCTGCTCTATCAGCCAACTCTCGCAACACACCAGTTCTCTCTCGGATTTCTGGTGAAACATCATGACATCATCAAATCTAAACGTGAACATGACCCATTCACATTTAAACCATAGTAGGTCTAAAGTCTGACATGATGAACCACTAAATACTTTGGTTATAATAAGAAAATCCTGACCAACAGAGGGCGCATTGACACCTTTGACACCGCCCCTGTGTATGTGTGTGTATGTTCCTGAGAGACACTAGAAAAAAAACAAAAACATCTGAGAAAAATAAAAATGTGAGATCAGACTTTTACCTGAACACTTCACCTCCAGACCCCAGGAGGAAGAGGAAGATGGACCATAGACACAATCTCTCACTGCAGTTTTCTTCTTCTTCACACAGTCAGGTGAGACCCACCACACTGGACTCTTTGGAAAATCATCTCTCTCTTCTCCATAAACAGCAGAGCCACAGTCCAAGTCTCTGCAAACAGCAGCTGTGTCCTCCAGGAGCCAGGGTCCAAAGGGCTCCACCCGTCTCCACTCTCCTCTGTGTCTCACCTCCACAGTCCCAGCACAGCGACTGGCTCCTCCCACCAGCCTGAGCGGCTCTGAAGAGACAAGAGACAGAGTGAGGCCCCGCCCCTTTACCTGAGCAGTGAGCCCCGCCCCTTTACCTGAGCAGTGAAGCTCCGCCGCTTTACCTGAGCAGTGAGGCCCCGCCCCTTTACCCGAGCAGTGAGGCCCCGCCCCTTTACCTGAGCAGTGAGCCCCGCCCCTTTACCTGAGCAGTGAGCCCCGCCCCTTTACCTGAGCAGGTGAGTTTGACAGCGGCTCCAGAGGAGCAGGTCTCTGAGCCGGAGCGGGGACAGTCCATCAGAGCAGACTCATGGCCCTCACAGTGGAACATCTGCTTCAGAGGAGAGAGCGCCCCCTGGAGGAGAGAAGGAGCCCCACAGCCCAGCTCCCTGCACAGCACCTCTGCCCCCTGCTGGTCCAAGGCCCCTTCACAGACCCAGGTCCAGGACTGGTCCCAGATCTGCACTGATCCTGAGCACAGACTGGGCCCCGAGACCAGACGCACCGAGTCTGTGGACACACATGTGTGACATCACCGCTCTGAGCCAATAGGACACACACAGGACTGTGACATCACCGCTCTGAGCCAATAGGACACACACATGTGTGTGACATCACCGCTCTGAGCCAATAGGACACACACAGGACTGTGACATCACCGCTCTGAGCCAATAGGACACACACACAGGACTGTGACATCACTGCTCTGAGCCAATAGGACACACACATGTGTGACATCACCGCTCTGAGCCAATAGGACACACACATGTGTGACATCACCGCTCTGAGCCAATAGGACACACACAGGACTGTGACATCACCGCTCTGAGCCAATAGGACACACACAGGGCTGTGACATCACCGCTCTGAGCCAATAGGACACACACAGGACTGTGACATCACCGCTCTGACACCTGGTGCAGTCCTCCTGTTTAGTCCTGGTTTAGTCTCGGTTTAGTTCTGGTTTAGTCCTGGTTTAGTAGGACTGTCCTCCACATCTCCAGAAACATGAGAGAGGATACACACCTCTGTCTGTGTGTGTGTGTGTGTGTGTGTGTGTGTGTGTGTGTGTGTGTGTGTGTGTGTGTGTGTGTGTGTGTGTGTGTGTGTGTGAAAAACAGAGAACGTAAAAACATAAAAATGTGAGATCAGACTTTTACCTGAACACTTCACCTGCAGACCAAAGGAGGGAAGAGGAGGATGAACCAGAGACACAGTCTCTCACTGCAGTTTTCTTCTTCTTCACACAGTCAGGTGAGACCCACCACACACACTGGACTCTCTGGAAAATCATGTCTCTCTTCTCCATAAACAGCAGAGCCACAGTCCAAGTCTCTGCAAACAGCAGCTGTGTCCTCCAGGTCCCAGGGTTCATTGGGCCCCATCCGTCTCCACTCTCCTCTGTGTCTCACCTCCACAGTCCCAGCACAGCGACTGGCCCCTCCCACCAGCCTGAGCTCTGAACAGACACAGAGACAGAGAGACAGAGTGAGGCCCCCGGCCCTTTACCTGACCAATAGGGCTCTGCCCTTTTACCTGACCGGTGAGGCCCCGCCCCTTTACCTGAGCAGTGAGGGCCCGTCCCTTTACCTGACCGGTGAGGCCCCGCCCCTTTACCTGAGCAGTGAGGCCCCGCCTCTTTACCTGACCGGTGAGGCCCCGCCCCTTTACCTGACCAATAAGGCCCCGCCTCTTTACCTGAGCAGTGAAGCCCCGCCCCCTTACCTGACCGGTGAGGCCCCGCCCCTTTACCTGAGCAGTGAGGCTCCGCCCCTTTACCTGACCGGTGAGGCCCCGCCCATTTACCTGATCAGTGAGGCCCCGCCCCTTTACCTGACCGGTGAGGCCCCTCCCCTTTACCTGACCGGTGAGGCCCGGCCCATTTACCTGAGCGGTGAGGCCCCGCCCATTTACCTGAGCAATGAGGCCCCGCCCCTTTACCTGAGCGGTGAGGCCCCGCCCAGAGTAACACAAAAATTTATTTTTGCCAACTGAACAAAAGTTTTAGAGCAGGTGGTGCAAAAAGTGGGGCCTGTGGGCTGAACTTGTCCCTCCAGCAGATTTCTGATCTGACCAGAACTGAAGAAACAATCTGATCAAACTGAAGAAACAATCTGATCAAACTGAAGAAACAATCTGATCAAACTGAAGAAACAATCTGATCAAACTGAAGAAACAATCTGATCAAACTGAAGAAGCCTCTTTAATGATCAGTCAAACATCTTCACTCTAAAACTTTTGTCCAGTGGCACAATAGAGTTTTTGGATCCCTCCTGGACGACTGAGGGATTACACAGACACTGTGGCAGAGTGGTTATCCTGCCTCCTCCCTCTCACCAGGAGGTTGTGGGTTAGACTCCTGATCTGAGTGGAGTGTGCATGTTCTCCCTGTGTTACTGTGGCAGAGTGGTTATCCTGGTGTGTGAGTGTCTTTACCTGAGCTGTTGTCTTCTGCCAGGAGCCCTGCACACACAAAGTCAGGTCACAAAATGGCGGCTGTTGGTCACATGACACAGAGCTTCACACAAAATGGCGGCTGTTGGTCACATGACACAGAGCTTCACACAAAATGGCGGCTGTTGGGCTCATTAAAGCCACAGGCTGGTTTCATGAGTGTGATGGAAACAGGAAGCTCACTATGGCCCGTCTGATCAGGAGCTGTAACTTTCATCTGACGTGGAGATTGTTTGTGTGGTGACGCAGAAGTACATGTACATTTTGTAGAGTTGTAAAGTCGGCCCGGGCCGTCAGAACGTTAACAAATTAATTATCATGGCGATAGTATCGTGAACCGGGATTTATTTTGGTCACAATAATCGTTAGTCTACATTTTTTATCGTCCCATTCGTAGCCCAGGGTTCAAGGACCACAGCAAATGGGCCCCAGGTCTGAGTTTGAGACCTGCTTTAGTCCCGGTTTTGGTCCCGGTTTTGGTCCCGGTTCGGTCCTGCTTGGGTCCTGCTCTAGTCCTGCTCTAGTCCTGCTCTAGTCCTGGTTTAGTCCTGGTTTAGTCCTGGTTCAGTCCTGGTTCAGTCCTGGTTCAGTCCTGGTTTAGTCCTGGTTTAGTCCTGCTTTAGTCCTGGTTCAGTCCTGGTTCAGTCCTGGTTCAGTCCTGGTTCAGTCCTGGTTTAGTCCTGGTTCAGTCCTGGTTTAGTCCTGGTTTAGTCCTGGTTCAGTCCTGGTTCAGTCCTGGTTCAGTCCTGGTCTAGTCCTGGTTTAGTCCTGGTTCAGTCCTGGTTTAGTCCTGGTTCAGTCCTGGTTTAGTCCTGGTTCAGTCCTGGTTTAGTCCTGGTTCAGTCCTGGTTTAGTCCTGGTTCAGTCCTGGTTCAGTCCTGTTTTAGTCATGGTTCAGTCCCGGTTTAGTCCCGGTTTAGTCCTGTTTTACTCCTGGTTCAGTCCTGGTTCAGTCCTGGTTTAGTCCTGGTTTAGTCCTGGTTTAGTCCTGTCTTAGTCCTGTCTTAGTCCTGGTTCAGTCCCGGTTCAATCCCGGTTCAGTCCCGGTTCAGTCCCGGTTCAGTCCCGCTTTAGTCCCGGTTCAGTCCCGGTTTAGTCCCGGTTTAGTCCCGGTTTAGTCCCGGTTTAGTCCCGGTTCAGTCCCGTTTTAGTCCCGCTTTAGTCCCGTTTTAGTCCCGTTTTAGTCCCGTTTTAGTCCCGCTTTAGTCCCGCTTTAGTCCCGCTTTAGTCCCGGTTTAGTCCCGGTTCAGTCCCGGTTCAGTCCCGGTTCAGTCCCGCTTTAGTCCCGCTTTAGTCCTGCTTTAGTCCTGGTTCAGTCCTGGTTCAGTCCTGGTTCAGTCCTGGTTCAGTCCTGCTTCAGTCCTGGTTTAGTCCTGGTTCAGTCCTGGTTCAGTCCTGGTTCAGTCCTGGTTTAGTCCTGGTTTAGTCCTGGTTCAGTCCTGGTTCAGTCCTGGTTTCAGTCCTGGTTTAGTCCTGCTTCAGTCCTGCTTCAGTCCTGCTTCATCCTGCTTCAGTCTGGTTTAGTCCTGGTTCAGTCCTGGTTCAGTCCTGCTTCTGCTTTAGTCCTGCTTTAGTCCTGGTTCAGTCCTGGTTCAGTCCTGGTTCAGTCCTGGTTCAGTCCTGGTTTAGTCCTGGTTCAGTCCTGGTTCAGTCCTGGTTCAGTCCTGGTTCAGTCCTGGTTCAGTCCTGGTTCAGTCCTGGTTTAGTCCTGGTTTAGTCCTGGTTTAGTCCTGGATTAGTCCTGGTTTAGTCCTGCTTTAGTCCTGGTTCAGTCCTGGTTCAGTCCTGGTTCAGTCCTGGTTTAGTCCTGGTTCAGTCCTGGTTTAGTCCTGGTTTAGTCCTGGTTCAGTCCTGGTTTAGTCCTGGTTCAGTCCTGGTTCAGTCCTGGTTTAGTCCTGGTTCAGTCCTGGTTTAGTCCTGGTTCAGTCCTGGTTTAGTCCTGGTTTAGTCCTGGTTCAGTCCTGGTTTAGTCCTGGTTCAGTCCTGGTTTAGTCCTGGTTCAGTCCTGGTTTAGTCCTGGTTCAGTCCTGGTTCAGTCCTGTTTTAGTCATGGTTCAGTCCCGGTTTAGTCACGGTTTAGTCCTGTTTTACTCCTGGTTCAGTCCTGGTTCAGTCCTGGTTTAGTCCTGGTTCAGTCCTGGTTTAGTCCTGGTTTAGTCCTGGTTCAGTCCTGGTTTAGTCCTGGTTCAGTCCTGGTTTAGTCCTGGTTCAGTCCTGGTTTAGTCCTGGTTCAGTCCTGGTTCAGTCCTGTTTTAGTCATGGTTCAGTCCCGGTTTAGTCCCGGTTTAGTCCTGTTTTACTCCTGGTTCAGTCCTGGTTCAGTCCTGGTTTAGTCCTGGTTCAGTCCTGGTTTAGTCCTGGTTCAGTCCTGGTTCAGTCCTGCTTTAGTGTTGCTTTAGTCCTGCTTTAGTCCTGGTTTAGTCCTGGTTTAGTCCTGGTTTAGTCCTGTTTTAGTGTTGCTTTAGTCCTGCTTTAGTCCTGGTTTAGTCCTGGTTTAGTCCTGGTTTAGTCCTGGTTCAGTCCTGGTTCAGTCCTGGTTCAGTCCTGGTTTAGTCCTGGTTTAGTCCTGGTTTAGTCCTGGTTCAGTCCTGGTTCAGTCCTGGTTTAGTCCTGGTTTAGTCCTGGTTTAGTCCTGGTTCAGTCCTGGTTCAGTCCTGCTTTAGTCCTGCTTTAGTCCTGGTTTAGTCCTGGTTTAGTCCTGGTTTAGTCCTGTTTTAGTGTTGCTTTAGTCCTGCTTTAGTCCTGCTTTAGTCCTGGTTCAGTCCTGGTTTAGTCCTGGTTTAGTCCTGGTTTAGTCCTGGTTCAGTCCTGGTTCAGTCCTGGTTCAGTCCTGCTTTAGTCCTGCTTTAGTCCTGGTTCAGTCCTGTTTTAGACCTGGTTCAGTCCTGGTTCAGTCCTGGTTCAGTCCTGGTTCAGTCCTGGTTCAGTCCTGCTTTAGTCCTGCTTTAGTCCTGCTTTAGCCCTGGTTTAGTCCTGCTTTAGTCCTGGTTTAGTCCTGGTTTAGTCCTGGTTCAGTCCTGGTTCAGTCCTGCTTTAGTCCGGCTTTAGTCCTGCTTTAGCCCTGCTTTAGCCCTGGTTTAGCCCTGGTTTAGTCCTGGTTTAGTCCTGGTTTAGTCCTGCTTTAGTCCTGATTTAGTCCTGGTTCAGTCCTGGTTCAGTCCTGGTTCAGTCCTGGTTTAGTCCTGGTTCAGTCCTGTCTTAGTCCTGGTTCAGTCCTGGTTCAGTCCCGGTTCAGTCCCGGTTCAGTCCCGGCTCAGTCCCGGCTCAGTCCCGGCTCAGTCCCGGCTCAGTCCCGGTTCAGTCCCGGTTCAGTCCCGGTTCAGTCCCGTTTTAGACCTGGTTTAGACCTGGTTTAGACCTGGTTTAGTCCTGGTTCAGTCCTGGTTCAGTCCTGTTTCAGTCCTGTTTTAGACCTGGTTTAGTCCTGGTTCAGTCCTGCTTCAGTCCTGGTTCAGTCCTGGTTCAGTCCTGGTTCAGTCCTGGTTCAGTCCTGGTTCAGTCCTGGTTTAGTCCTGGTTCAGTCCTGTCTTAGTCCTGGTTCAGTCCTGGTTCAGTCCCGGCTCAGTCCCGGCTCAGTCCCGGCTCAGTCCCGGCTCAGTCCCGGTTACGTCCTGGTTCAGTCCTGGTTCAGTCCTGGTTCAGTCCTGTTTTAGTCCTGGTTCAGTCCTGGTTCAGTCCTGGTTCAGTCCTGGTTTATTCTTACTTTTAGATTCACATAAACCTTCTTAGACCTGGTTTAGTCCTGGTTTAGTCCTGGTTTAGTCCTGCTTTAGTCCTGGTTCAGTCCTGGTTTAGACCTGGTGTAGACCTGATTTAGTCCTGTTTTAGTCCCGGTTTAGTCCTGTTTTAGTCCTTCTTTAGTCCTGTTTTAATCCTGGTAAAATCCTGTTTTAGTCCTGTTTTAGTCCTGGTTCAGTCCTGGTTTAGTCCTGGTTTAGTCCTGGTTTAGTCCCGGTTTAGTCCTGGTTTAGTCCTGCTTTAGTCCTGTTTTAGTCCTGGTTCAGTCCTGGTTCAGTCCTGGTTCAGTCCTGGTTCAGTCCTGGTTCAGTCCTGGTTTAGTCCTGGTTTAGTCCTGGTTCAGTCCTGTTTTAGACCTGGTTCAGTCCTGGTTTAGTCCTGGTTCAGTCCTGGTTCAGTCCTGGTTCAGTCCTGCTTCAGTCCTGCTTCAGTCCTGCTTCAGTCCTGGTTCAGTCCTGGTTCAGTCCTGGTTCAGTCCTGCTTTAGTCCTGGTTCAGTCCTGGTTCAGTCCTGGTTCAGTCCTGGTTCAGTCCTGGTTCAGTCCTGGTTTAGTCCTGGTTTAGTCCTGGTTTAGTCCTGGTTCAGTCCTGGTTTAGTCCTGGTTCAGTCCTGGTTTATTCCTGTTTTAGTCCTGTTTTAGTCCTGTTTTAGTCCTGGTTCAGTCCTGGTTTAGTCCTGGTTTAGTCCTGGTTCAGTCCTGGTTTAGTCCTGGTTTAGTCCTGTTTTAGTCCTGGTTCAGTCCTGGTTTAGTCCTGGTTTAGTCCTGGTTCAGTCCTGGTTCAGTCCTGGTTCAGTCCTGGTTCAGTCCTGGTTCAGTCCTGGTTCAGTCCTGGTTTAGTCCTGGTTCAGTCCTGTTTTAGTCCTGGTTCAGTCCTGTTTTAGTCCTGCTTCAGTCCTGGTTCAGTCCTGGTTCAGTCCTGGTTCAGTCCTGGTTCAGTCCTGGTTCAGTCCTGTTTTAGTCCTGGTTCAGTCCTGTTTTAGTCCTGGTTCAGTCCTGGTTCAGTCCTGGTTCAGTCCTGTTTTAGTCCTGGTTCAGTCCTGGTTCAGTCCAGTTTTAGTCCTGGTTCAGTCCTGGTTCAGTCCTGGTTCAGTCCTGGTTCAGTCCTGCTTTAGTCCCGGTTCAGTCCCGCTTTAGTCCTGGTTCAGTCCTGGTTCAGTCCTGGTTCAGTCCTGGTTCAGTGCTGGTTTAGTCCTGGTTTAGTCCTGGTTCAGTCCTGGTTCAGTCCTGGTTCAGTCCTGGTTTAGTCCTGCTTCAGTCCTGTTTTACTCCTGGTTTTGTCCTGGTTTAGTCCTGGTTCAGTCCTGGTTCAGTGCTGGTTTAGTCCTGGTTTAGTCCTGGTTCAGTCCTGGTTCAGTCCTGGTTCAGTCCTGGTTCAGTCCTGGTTCAGTCCTGGTTAGTTCCTGCTTCAGTCCTGTTTTACTCCTGGTTTTGTCCTGGTTTAGTCCTGGTTCAGTCCTGGTTCAGTCCTGGTTCAGTCCTGGTTCAGTCCTGGTTCAGTCCTGGTTCAGTCCTGGTTTATTCTTACTTTTAGATTCACATAAACCTTCTTATCTTCAAGGGGACATTTGTGTCGCAGCTTTAAACTCAGTCACACTCACACGTCACACTACAGTCAGGGACAGAGCTCATCAAAAAGAAAAAGACAAAAACATGTCCATTGTGTTTCTGGACAACCATTGTGATGGAAATTTATGTATTTTCGTGTTTGTGTCTTTAAAAACATTTGATCTGTGTCTGAAACAGTTTCATATTCACCGTGCAACAGGTGAGAGGTTCTGACACTTCATCTGAGCTCAGAGTTTAGACAAATGTCCTGAACAGAAGGAAACTCTCTTCCTGACAATCACCTTCATGGCCTTATTTACACTTTTTTTCAAGTTTGGTTTGACATTAGACAAAGACCTGAACCCGGCTGTGCCTCACTGTAGAGTATAAGACTCTCCAAAACAGCTTTAGAAAAACACATCATGATTTTCACACCAAACAGCCTCAGTCTCCTTAAAAAGTGGAGCCTCTGGGACAGTTTTGAACAAAGAAAATCAGCAGGTACATTCCACCTGAACAAGTCGTCCCACATACACACCCAAATATTTAAAAGAGTCAACTCGACCTGGTTCAGAAGACAAATATATGAAGAAGAAATATGGAAGTATGTAGAAAGAAAAAACACATGAAATATGTAAAGTAAATATATTTGATATCTTCTGTTCAAACCCTCAGAGTGTCCAGCCTTTGCTTTGTGGACAGATCAAACCCTCGACCTTCTCTCAATGAGCTTCATGATGACGTCTCTGTGCCTCAGGGTCAATGCCACGAGTGCAGAGGTCAAAGGGTAAAGGACATTTACACATTTAAATATAAAAGATTTGACTTATTCTGGGTTATACACAGGCTCGTCCATCAAAAACTCATATTTATGTATAACACAACAACAGATAAACACAACATTACACAGAAAACAGTGAGACTTACCTAAAAAGTACAAAGACCAGACCAGGACCAGTGCTCCGAGGGCCATAATCAGGTCTGAACCAGGACTAAACCAGGACTGAACCAGGACTAAAGCAGGTCTGAAAATGGCAGTAAAACTTGTGGTGTCGTCATTTGTCGTCAGGCCCACACTTCATGACCTTTGAATGTGGTGTAGAGTGTGGTGTTCTTTACATCCTGTTTAGTCTTTTTTTGTCCCTTCACTTCTGCTCATGTGGTTAGAGGTGTTGCTGCTGCTGCTGCTGCTACTGATACTAAAAGTCACTTCAACATCAGTATCGTAGTCTATATCTCTCCACACAAACACTCTAAAGTGGATTGATCCTGAATTGTTGCCGTAGTTCCTTGTTTTACATATGATGTTATTTCATCATAATTTTGTATCACATTTTAACATGAAACTATGTTATAATTTTGAGTTAGTATCAGGTCATTACATGATAGTATCATGATAAAACATGATACCACAGATTTTTAGAGTAAAGTGTCAGTTCTACACTGGAGAGCGAGGCTGTTGAAGGTAACGCCCTCTGCTCAGCAAACCCGTCCCCTCTGGGAGAAAAGGCGCCTGATTGGTCCATTATTAATGTCAGATCTTCATTTATGGACAAAATAGTGAAATAAGACAAACATTTTAAGACCAAAATGACGAGTCTGACAGCAGCAGTTACAGAGAGAAGAGTGACGGCTTTTCAGTAGAAAGTGAAATGGAGCCAGAGTCGATGGAACCAGAAACGCAGCCATGATAACTTCCTATTTGCAACACGGCGGCTAGCACGTTAGCAATGGAAGTACTTCACACATGTGTCCTGTGCTCAGGTGAAGTACTTCACACGTGTGTCCTGTGTCAGGTGAAGTACTTCACACATGTGTCTGTGCTCAGGTGAAGTACTTCACACATGTGTCTGTGTCAGGTGAAGTACTTCACACATGTGTCCTGTGTCAGGTGAAGTACTTCACACATGTGTCCTGTGTCAGGTGAAGTACTTCACACATGTGTCCTGTGTCAGGTGAAGTACTTCACACATGTGTCCTGTGTCAGGTGAAGTACTTCACACATGTGTCTGTGTCAGGTGAAGTACTTCACACATGTGTCTGTGTCAGGTGAAGTACTTCTTCACACATGTGTCCTGTGCTCAGGTGAAGTACTTCACACATGTGTCCTGTGTCAGTTGAAGTACTGCACACATGTGTCCTGTGTCAGGTGAAGTACTTCACACGTGTGTCCTGTGTCAGGTGAAGTACTTCACACATGTGTCCTGTGTCAGGTGAAGTACTTCACACGTGTGTCCTGTGCTCAGGTGAAGTACTTCACACACGTGTGTCCTGTGTCAGGTGAAGTACTTCACACGTGTGTCCTGTGTCTCTGTGTGAACAAGTCTCTCCATGAACCAAAGAACATCTCCCACATGTTAGAGCCACAAGAACATCTCACACTCTGAGGACTTCAGGGACCGACTCCTGCTGGTCCAGAGTCAGGACTAAACTGGAGAATCAGAGTTTCAGTTTTGTGCAGCTAAAACCTGGAACATTCTTCCTGAAGATGTGAGACAGACTCGACTTTGACATGTTTTAAATCCAGGCTCTGTTCAGTTTATCTGCAGTGACTGAAAGAGTTTTATTCTTCAATTTTATCCTTTTAATGTTAATTTCATGATGTTTATTTGTGATTATGTTTTGATTTGTTGAATTGTGATTTAATGTCTTTCTTATTCTGTAAAACACATAAAAATGACCTTGTGGATGAATCGTGCTGTACAAATAAGCTTGTCTTGCCCAAAATGGTCAATGGTAAATGGTCACATCTTTATATAGAGCTTTTCCACCTTCAAGGTCACTCAAAAGCGCTTTACAACAAGGAACCAGTCACTCATCCACACACCAGTGTACGCAGACACTGGGGGCGAGGTGGGTTTGAAGTGTCTTGCCCAAGGACACAACGACAGCATTCATCTGTGAGGGTTGGATTGCACCGCCAACCTTCAAGTCAGTGGATCTAACCACTCAACCAATGATGTTTATGTAGAGAGCGGGATTTGAACCGCCAACCTTCGGATCAGTGACAAACACCCAACCTACTGAGCTACTGTCCATCCACCGCTCCACACACCGCTCCACACACCGCTCCATCCACCGCTCCACACACCGCTCCACACACCGCTCCACACACCGCTCCATTCACCGCTCCATACACCGCTCCACACACCACTCCATACACCGCTCCACACACCGCTCCACACACCGCTCCACACACCGCTCCACACACCGCTCCACACACCGCTCCACTCACCGCTCCATACACCGCTCCACACACCGCTCCACACACCGCTCCACACACCGCTCCACACACCGCTCCACTCACCGCTCCACACACCGCTCCACTCACCGCTCCACACACCGCTCCATACACCGCTCCACTCACCGCTCCATTCACCGCTCCATACACCGCTCCACTCACCGCTCCATACACCGCTCCACTCACCGCTCCACTCACCGCTCCACTCACCGCTCCACACACCGCTCCACACACCGCTCCACACACCACTCCACACACCGCTCCATACACCGCTCCATAATCAACTCCATCCACCGCTCCATACACCGCTCCGTACACCGCTCCATCCACTGCTCCGTACAGCGCTCCATACACCGTTCCACACACCGCTCCATACACCGCTCCATACACCGCTCCATCCACCGCTCCGTACACCGCTCCATCCACCGCTCCATCCACCGCTCCATACACCGCTCCATCCACCGCTCCATACACCGCTCCATACACTGCTCCACACACCACTCCACATACCGATCCACACACCACTCCACACCACCGCCATACACCGCTCCACTCACCGCTCCACACTCCACACACCGCTCCACACACCGCTCCACACACCGCTCCACACACCGCTCCACACACCGCTCCATACACCGCTCCATAATCAACTCCATCCACCGCTCCATACACCGCTCCGTACACCGATCCATCCACCGCTCCGTACAGCGCTCCATACACCGTTCCACAAACCGCTCCACTCACCGCTCCACACACCGCTCCATACACCGCTCCATACACTGCTCCATCCACCGCTCCGTACACCGCTCCCTCCACCGCTCCACTCCCGCTCCATACACCGCTCCACACACCGCTCCACACACCGCTCCACACACCGCCCACAACACCCCGCTCCATACACCGCTCCATAATCAACACCGCTCCATCCACCGCTCCATACACCGCTCCGTACACCGATCCATCCACACACCGTCCGTACAGCGCTCCACACCGTTTCCACACACCGTTCCACTCACCGCTCCACACACCGCTCCATACACTGCTCCATCCACCGCTCCGTACACCGCTCCCGTCCACCGCTCCCTCCACCGCTCCATCCACCGCTCCGTACACCGCTCCCGTCCACCGCTCCATCCACCGCTCCACACACCGCTCCATTCACCGCTCCATACACCGCTGCACACACCCGCTCCACCCACCGCTCCACACACACCCATACACCGCTCCATTCACCGCTCCATACACACCTCCACTCACCGCTCCATACACCGCTCCACTCACCGCTCCACACTCACCGCTCCACTCACCGCTCCACTCACCGCTCCATACACCGCTCCACACAACCGCTCCACACACCGCTCCACACACCGCTCCACACACCGCTCCACACACCGCTCTCCACACACCGCTCCATACACCGCTCCATAATCACTCCATCCACCGCTCCGTACCACCGCTCCATCCACTGCTCCGTACAGCGCTCCATACACCGTTCCACACACACCGCTCCATACACCGCTCCGTACACCGCTCCATCCACTGCTCCGTACAGCGCTCCATACACCGTTCCACACACCCGCTCCATACACCGCTCCATACACCGCTCCATCCACCGCTCCGTACACCGCTCCATCCACCGCTCCATCCACCGCTCCATACACCGCTCCACACACCGCTCCACACACCGCTCCACACACACCGCTCCACACACCGCTCCACTCACCGCTCCACTCACCGCTCCATACACCGCTCCACTCACCGCTCCACTCACCGCTCCACACACACCGCTCCACACACACCGCTCCACACACCGCTCCATACACCGCTCCACTCACCGCTCCATACACCGCTCCACTCACCGCTCCACTCACCGCTCCACACACCGCTCCACACCACCGCTCCACACACCGCTCCACACACCGCTCCACCACACCGCTCCATTTCACCGCTCCATACACCGCTCCACTCACCGCTCCACTCACCGCTCCATACACCGCTCCACTCACCGCTCCACACACCGCTCCACTCACCGCTCCATTCACCGCTCCATACACCGCTCCACTCACCGCTCCATACACCGCTCCACTCACCGCTCCATACACCGCTCCACTCACCGCTCCATACACCGCTCCACTCACCGCTCCACTCACCGCTCCACACACCGCTCCACACACCGCTCCACACACCGCTCCACACACCGCTCCACACACCGCTCCATACACCGCTCCATAATCAACTCCATCCACCCGCTCCATACACCGCTCCGTACACCGCTCCATCCACTGCTCCGTACAGCGCTCCATACACCGTTCACACACCGCTCCATACACCGCTCCACACACCGCTCCGTACACCGCTCCATCCACCGCTCCATCCACAATCCATACACCGCTCCATCCACCGCTCCATCCACCGCTCCATACACCGCTCCGTCCACCGCTCCATCACCGCTCCATACACCGCTCCACACCACCGCTCCATACACCGCTCCACACACCACTCCACACACCGCTCCATACACCGCTCCACTCACCGCTCCATACACGCTCCACACACCGCTCCACACCACCACTCCACACACCGCTCCACACACCGCTCCATACACCGCTCCATAATCAACTCCATCCACCGCTCCATACACCGCTCCGTACACCGATCCATCCACCGCTCCGTACAGCGCTCCATACACACCGTTCCACAAACCGCTCCACTCACCGCTCCACACACCGCTCCATACACCGCGCTCCATACACTGCTCCATCCACCGCTCCGTACACCGCTCCCTCCACCGCTCCACTCCTCACCGCTCCATACACCGCTCCACACACCGCTCCACACACCACTCCACACACCGCTCCACACACCGCTCCATACACTGCTCCATAATCAACTCCACCCACCGCTCCATACACGCCTCCACCGTACACCGATCCATCCACCGCTCCGTACAGCGCTCCATACACCGTTCCACACACCGTTCCACTCACCGCTCCACACACCGCTCCATACACCGCTCCATACACTGCTCCATCCACCGCTCCGTACACTGCTCCCTCCACCGTCTCCATCCACCGCTCCATACACCCGCTCCGTCCACCGCTCTCCATCCACCGCTCCACACACCGCTCCACTCACACCGCTCCATACACGCTCCACACACCGCTTCCACACACCGCTCCACACACCGCTCCATACGGACACCGCTCCATTCACCGCTCCATACACCGCCACTCACCGCTCCATACACCGCTCCACTCACCGCTCCACTCACCGCTCCATTCACCGCTCCATCCACCACCGTCCACACACACCGCTCCACACACCGCTCACACACCGCTCCACTCACCGCTCCACACACCGCTCCACACACCGCTCCACACACCGCGCTCCATACACCGCTCCATTCACCGCTCCATACACCGCTCTCCACACCGCTCCAATACACGCTCTCCACTCACCGCTCCACTCACCGCTCCACACTCACCGCTCCACACACCGCTCCACACACCGCTCCACACACCGCTCCATAATCAACTCCATCCACCGCTCCATACACCGCTCCGTACACCGCTCCATCCACTGCTCCGTATAGCGCTCCATACACCGTTCCACACACCGCTCCATACACCGCTCCATACACCGCTCCATCCACCGCTCCACACACCGCTCCATCCACCGCTCCATACACACGCTCCACACCACCGCTCCACACCGCTCCATACACCGCTCCACACACCGCTCCACACACCGCTCCATCACCGCTCCACACACCGCTCCACTCACCGCTCCACTCACCGCTCCACACAGCTCCAACCGCGCTCCACACACCGCTCTCACACACACGCTCCATACACCGCTCCACTCACCGCTCCACTAACCACTCCACACATCGCTCCACACATCGCTCCACACATCGCTCCACACACCGCTCCACACACCGCTCCACACACCGCTCCACACACCGCTCCATACACCGCTCCATAATCAACTCCATCCACCGCTCCATACACCGCTCCGTACACCGCTCTATCCACTGCTCCGTACAGCGCTCCATACCACCGTTCCACACACCGCTCCATACACCGCTCCATACACCGCTCCATACACCGCTCCATCCACCGCTCCGTACACACCGCTCCATCCACCGCTCCATACACCACTCCATCCACCGCTCCATCACACGCTCCGTCCACCGCTCCATCCACCGCTCCATACACCGCTCCACACACCACTCCACATTACCGCTCCACACACCACTCCACACACCGCTCCATACACCGCTCCACTCACCGCTCCATACCCGCTCCCAAACACCGCTCCACACACCACTCCACACACCGCTCCACACACCGCTCCATACACCGCTCCATAATCAAACTCCATCCACCGCTCCGTACACCGATCCATCCACCGCTCCGTACAGCGCTCCATACACCGTTCCACACACCGCTCCACTCACCGCTCCACACACCGCTCCATACACAGCTCCATACACTGCTCCATCCACCGCTCCGTACACCGCTCCCTCCACCGCTCCACTACACCGCTCCATCCACCCCTCCACCACACACCCTACAACCGCTCCACAACACCACCGCCCACACACCGCTCCACACACCGCTCCCTCCACCGCTCCACTCACCGCTCCACTCCACCGCTCCACACACCGCTCCACACACCACCCTCCACACACGCTCCACACACCGCTCCATACACCGCTCCATAATCAACTCCATCCACCGCTCCATACACCGCTCCTACACACGATCCATCCACCGCTCCGTACAGCGCTCCATACACCGTTCCACACACCGTTCCAATCACACGCTCCACACAACCGCTCCATACACCGCTCCATACCACTGCTCACACACCACTCCACACACCGCTCCACACACCGCTCCATACACCGCTCCATAATCAACTCCATCCACCGCTCCATACACGCTCCGTACACCGATCCATCCACCGCTCCGTACAGCGCTCCATACACCGTTTCCACACACCGTTCCACTCACCGCTCCACACACCGCTCCATACACCGCTCCATACACTGCTCCATCCACCGCTCCGTACACCCGCTCCCTCCACCGCTCCATCCACCGCTCCATACACCGCTCCGTCCAACGCTCCATCCACCGCTCCACACACCGCTCCATACACCCCGCTCCATACACCGCTCCACACACGCGCTCACCACACACCGCTCCAATACACCGCTCCATTCACCGCTCCATACACCGCTCCACTCCCTCACCGCTCCACAACCGCTCCCACTCACCGCTCCACTCACCGTTCCATTCACCGCTCCATACACCGCTCCACAGCACACCGCTCCACACACCGCTCCTCACACCGCTCCATAACACCGCTCCACTCACCGCTACCATACACTCGCTCCACACACCGCTCCACACACCACTCCACACACCGCTCCACACACCGCTCCACACACCGCTCCATACACCACCGCTCCATAATCAACTCCATCCACCGCTCCATACCACCGCTCCGTACACCGCTCCATCCATGCTCGTACTACAGCGCTCCATACCCCCAATTCCACCACCGCTCCATACACCCGCTCCTATACACCGCTCCATCCACCGCTCCGTACACCCGCTTCCATCCACCGCTCCATCCACCGCTCCACACCGCTCCATCCCCGCTCCATAACACGATCCGGCCACCGCTCCATCCCCGCTCCATACACCGACTCCACACACCACTCCAAACACCGTCCATACACCGCCTCCACTACCGCTCCATACACCGCTCACCACACCGCTCCACACACCCCCGTCCACACCGCTCCACCCACCGCTCCATAACACCGATCTTCATAATGCAACTCCATCCACCGCTCCATACACCGATCC